>QRFJ01001038.1:366942-371942 GCA_006176705.1 Cocos nucifera
CCGGAGCTACCACCACCAACTTTGAACGAAACTTTATTTTGTAGGTCACCGACGGTGACCTCTCTTCCTCAGCTCTAGCTCAATTTGGCGTCAACCAAATTCTGCACCAACAGAATTAGCGCTAGAGGAAGGATCCTCAGTTCCTGAGGTACCCTTATTCTTAAAGGAGTGCTCAGTCGGTCCTCCTAACCTTCTTCTTCAAGGTCTGAGCCAGATCCATCTGTTCCTGCTCCATCATCGGTGCTTCAACCACCTCCTCCACTGACGGCCATGATAGATCTAGAGCAGTTTAACCTACTGATGCAGTGGATTCAAGGCCTCACCGAAATAGTGCAGGCCATGCAGCAGCCCCCGGCGATGATTTCGTCAGGAAATCCACCATCAGGATGTCAGGAATCGATTCTAAGGAAGAGTATTTGACCTAGTATATCCGTCACCCTTAGAAAGAAAAAACGAAGAGCAGAGGATCCATGTTCGAATCATGATTCTCCTCCAGAAGAGACTTTCTCCATTTACAGTCGGAAGCCATCTAAAATTTACGATCAAGATGATGTCCTCGATTACAAACTATGAAAGATAGATCGATGGATTAAGAAGCCTGACCATGTCACCCTAGCTTACCATGACGACATCCACACCGATCTTCCTTTCTCTCTCCAAATTATGCAAGAGCCCATTCTATCGAACTTCAAGCTCCCCTAATTTGAAAGGTACGATGAAATCTCTTATCCAGTTGATCACCTAGAAGCCTTCCGAACCATGATGCTGCTCCATGGCGCACCAGACGCCATGTTATGCTGAGCTTTTTCATCTACCTTAAAGGGAGCAGTAAGAGACTGGTACTCGATGTCGAAATCGGGTATGATCTTCTTCTTTGATCAGATGAGCCATCAGTTTATGGCTCACTTCATCAGCAGTTAACATCCATGCCAAGGTTCAAATTTTTTGATGAACGTCAAGAAGAAGGAGGGGGAATCCATCCGAGCTTATGTCACCTAGTTTAATACTGTTGCGTTGGAGGTTGGAGAAGTAGTACCCTAAAAACTTTGTCGATCTGCTAGCTCGAACTAAGAGATATGTCCGTATGGAAGAAGCCTTCAAGTTGAAGGATGAGGAAGCCGTAGGAGAGTGGCAGACAGATGAGTTTAGCAAACCCACGACTGGTGGAGGGTCAAATGAAGTTCGACCGTGCTTACGAACTCTCCTCTGAGTGCAAACGAGGCCAAACTCTTCCTCGAGCTCATCATCAAAGAAGTCTCGATAGAAGGGTGCAAAGAAGTTCTCCCCCCTGAAAGTCTCACAACTATGCCCCCCTAATGCTCCACAGACACCGACCTGAAGCAAGCCAATGGTGCTACTGCAGTTAGAACCACCAATAAGGAACAACAAGAAGATTGGCCATCTTCCGGCATCATCAATGCTATCTCTGGGGGGCTTAGTACTTCGACGAGCCGCCATCTCTCAGCCTTAGAATCAGGGGAAGCTTGCCCCAAATTGAAAAGGCCCATATGAAGTAGAGGAGGTTGTCCGGCCCAGAACTTATCGCCAGAAGGAGCTCGAAGGAATAATGCTCCCACGACCTTCAGACTTAGAGAATCTGAGAATGTACTGTCGGTAATTTTACTTCAATAAAACTCCTCCATTTCAACATTATTATTTCTCGGTACAAAAACTATCTGATGATAGGAAAGAAGCAATCAATAGTGACCATGTTAGAAATAGAAAGAGAACCTCATCCTAACATGAGTAAGTCGAAGGCCTCATTCATTTTAGACGAGATGGAGGGACAGGCCCTGATGATGGCCCTTATGTGCCCCTACAGCCCATTGAAAATAGGAGAAGAACCTCATCCTAATGCGAGCAAAGTCGAAGGCCTCGTTCATTTTAGACGAGATGGAGGAAGAGGCCCTGACAATGGCCTTTTTGTGCCCCCACAGTCCGTTAGAAATAGGAGGAGGACCTCGTCCTAACGCGAGCAAAATCGAAGGTCTCGTTCATTTTAGATGAGATGGGAGGAGATGCCCTGATAATGACCCTTATGTGCCCTAACAGTCTGTTAGAAACAGGAGGAGGATTTCATCCTAATGCGAGCAAAGTCGAAAGCCTCGTTCATTTTAGATGAGATGAGCGGAGAGGTCCTGACAATGATCCTTATGTACCCCACAGTCCGTTAGGAACAGGAGGAGAACCTCGTCTTAACGTGAGCAAAGCCGAAGGCCTCGATCATTTTAGATGGGATGAGAGGAAAGGCTCCAACGATGGCCTCATTATGCCCGATAATAATAGGAGATAAGATCTCCTTCAACCTTGGTTGGAGATAAGATCTCCCCCAAGCTTCAACTACAACATCAACCTCGGTTGGAGATAAGATCTCCTCCGAGCTTCAACTACAACTTCAACCTCGACTAAAGATAAGATTTTTTTCGAGCTTCAAAGTCTACGTCAACAGAGATAAGATCTCCTTCAATCTTAGTTGGAGATAAGATCTCTTCCGAGCTTTAAAATCTATGAAATAAAGAGAATAATATCTCTTCAACCTCGACTGGAGATAAGATCTCTCTCGAGCTTTAAGTCTATACAAAGAAGATAAGATCTCCTTCAACCCGGACTGGAGATAAGATCTTCCCCAAGCTTCAGAGTCTACGTTAATAAGAGATGAGATCTCCTTCAACCTCGGCTGAAGATAAGATCTCTCCCGAGCTTCAAAGTCTACGTCAATAGGAGATAAGATCTCCTTCAACCTCGACTGGAGATAAGATCTCCCTCGAGCTTCTACGACAATAGAAGATAAGATCTCCTTCAAACTCGACTGAAAGATAAGATCTCCTTCGAGCTTCTACGATAATAGGGATAAGATCTCTTCAAACATCCGGCTGGAGATAAAATTTTTTCGAGCTTTAAAGTCTACGACAATATAGATAAGACTCTTTCAACTCGACTGGAGAAAGACCCTCCAAGCTTCAAAGTCTATATCAATAAGAGATAAATTCTCCTTCAACTTTGACTGGAGATAAACTTCTCCAAGCTTAAAGTCTACGATAATAGGAGATAAGATCTCCTTCAACCTCGACTAAGATTAGATCTCCCCAAGCTCCAGAGTCTACGTCAACAGGAGATAAGATTTTCTTCAACCTCGACTGGAGATAAGATCTCTCCGAGCTTCAAAGTCACGTAATAGGAGATAAGATCTTCTTCAACCTCAACGGAGATAAGATCTTCTCCGAGCTTCTACATAACAGAAGATAAGATCATTTTCAACCTCGACGGAGATAAGATCTCCCCGAGCTTGAAAGTCTACGACAACAGAAGATAAAGATCTCCTTCAACCTCGGTTGGAGATAAGATCTCTCTCGAACTTCAAGTCTACGTCAATAGGAGATCAGATCCCTTTCAACCTCGATTGGAGATAAGATCTTCCATAAGCTTCAACCGCAACGTCAACAAAAGATAAGATCTTTCTGAACCTCAACTGAAGATAAGATCTCCCACAAGCTTCAACCACAACGTCAACAAAAGACAAGATCTTCCTGAACCTCGGCTGGAGACAGGATCCCCCAAGTCTCAACTTCAACATCAACCTCGGCTAGAGACAACATCTCCCTTAAGCTTCAACTTTAATGTCAACCTTGGCTAAAGATAAGATCTCTGCCGAGTTTCAACCTAAACTGATACAGAGCCCTGAAGAGGACTTCGGCAGTCGCCCTTTTTGTACTCCCTTTCTTCGAGTTTCGAACTCAGAAGTGGGAGGACTATTGTTGGGGATAAACTCCACTCCCACTAAAGTTCAGCCTGATGCTTAGCCTAATGCAGCTGGTAATCACGAAAGAGCTTCAATCGAGAATTCTCTTCCCAACGATCGAACCCCATCGAATCTCCTCCAACGGCCAAACCCATTCAGTGGCCGAACTCCTCCAACGGTCGAACCCAATCGAATTTTTCAGCGATCGAGCTCCAGTCGAACTCCCCCAACGGTCGAACTTCTACGGGAGCCAAACTCCTTTTGGATCCTCCTTCAGTCAGACTCCTATGGGAGCCAAACTTCCTCCGCACTTTTCCTTCAGTCAGACTCCTACGGGAGTCAAACTCCTTTTAGATCTCCCTTCAATTGCACTCCTACGAAAGCCAAACTTTTTCTGAATTTCTCCTTCAGTCAGACTTCTATGGGAGCTAAACTTCCTCCACACTTCTCCTTCAGTCAGACTCCTACAGGAGTCGAACTTCTTTCAGATCTCTCCTTCAGACGGACTCCTACGGGAGCGAACTCCTTTCGATCCTCCTTCAGTCGGACTCCTATGGGAGCCGAACTCTTTCTGAACTTCTCCTTCAGTCGGACTCCTGTGGGAACCGAACTCCTTCCGGATCCCTTCTTCAGTACTCCCTCCATATTTCTTCTTCAGGTGGACTCCTACGGAAGCCGAACTTCTTCCGAATCCTTCTTCAGTCGGACTCCTATGGGAGTCGAACTCCTCCGAACTTCTTCTTCAGTCAGACTCTATGGAAGCCGAACTCCCTCCACACTTCTCTCAGTCGGACCTCTACGGAAGCTGAACTCCTTTCGGATCCCCCTTCAGTCAGACTCCTACGGAAGCCAAACTCCTTCCAAACTTCTTCTTCAGTCGGACTCCTATAGGAGCCGAACTTCCTCCGCACTTCCCTTCAGTTGAACTCCTACAGGAGTCGAACTCCTCTGGATCCTCCTTCAGTCAGACTCTTACGGGAGCTAAACTTCTCCGAACTTCTTCTTCAGTCGAACTCCTATGGGAGCCAAACTTCTTCCAAACTTCTTCTTCCAGTCGGACTCCTATGAGAGCCAAACTTTCTCTGCACTTCTCCGTTAGTCGAACTCCTACGGAAGCTAAACTCTTTCGGATCCCCCTTCAGTCGGACTCCTATGGAAGCCAAACTCCTTCCGAACTTCTCTTTCAATCAGACTCCTATGGGTTTCTTTCGAACTTCTCCTTCAGTCGGACTCCTATGGGAGTTAAACTTTCTCCGTACTT
>QRFJ01001038.1:376942-487004 GCA_006176705.1 Cocos nucifera
CTTTGCTCGACCCCACGAAATCGTCCCCCATCCCCCATCCGACCTCTCTCGGTCCCCAGTGAACCCCCATCTACCTCGACCTCCGTTGCCCCCATGAAACCCCTTCCCCACACTATATCTTCCTCTGGCTCTGGTGCGAAACCAAATCCCCTTCCGATGAGCTCCTCCACCCTCCTTCGGCCCCACGAAATTCCACCCCCACCCACCACCATTCTGACCCTCCCCCGGTCGAGTGCGAAGCTCCTTCGATCCTTATCACTATGCCCCCCTCCCCTGCCCTCCATCCCCGATCGCCCCTCTCTCTCTCTTTCCTCATTTTCTCTTCTTATATCTACTATTGCTTTTATTTCGTAGGTTATCTCTAATGCCATCGTCTTTCTCTAGCGTCATCGTCGACGACCCTCGAAGCTTTCGGTGCGACCCACTCTCTATAGCCACAGGTATAATTTTTTTAAAAAATTTTATAATATTATTTATTAATCATATATATTTATAATAATTTATAAAATATTTATAATAAATATTATAAATATTTATTATAAATATTATAATTATCTACATGCTGTAGTTTTTGGATCGTACCGTGGTGGTAGCCTTGGGTCGTGCCATGTCGGTGGTTGTGGACTAGATCCGTCAACGAATTAAATTCAGATCGAAACCTGGATATTCATATCTGGATCCAATTTTAATTATTGGTATTGGATCCAAACTCGAATACCCGATGAGTCTATACTTGAGAGAGGAAGGAAGGGATCCGACCTCACCGCCATCATTGGGAGGGAGGGGGTCCGACCTCGCCGCCATCATTGAAAGGGAGGGGGTCCGACCTTGCCAGCATCATTGAGAGGGATGGGGTCCAGCCTTGTCGGTGAGGAAGATCGAGAGAGTGAGAGAGGGAGGGATGGGGTCCGGCCTCACTGTCGAGGAAGATCGAGAGAGGGAGAGAGGAAGATCGAGAGATGAAAAAGCTAGAAGGGAGGGGTTCGGCCTCGTCACCATCATCAGTGAGAGAGATCAAGAGAGGGAGAGAGGGAGTAATCGAGGGGATGGCACACAGCCAAGCCGACTCAGATACGCAGTCGAGTTGGCTCAGGCCATGATCGAGCTGGCTGGGGGATGATCCTAGTCGGATGTCTCAGGCACAGAGCTGGCTGTCTCAGGCACGAAGCTGGCTCGACTTTCGAGCAAATAGAATTTGATATGTCATGATGTTATATTAATTAATATTCATTAATGTTGTAGGTCACGATGGCACCGAAATGTCATCTAGCTTTCACCCCTGTCCCTCGATGAGTTACGCGTAGTTCAGCATCCAAGGAGCAGTCAGAGCATACTCCATCCACCTTGGCATCGACTGCTCAGGGACCTCCACCGTCGGCATCTATTCCACCAATGACATCTACTCCATCGATAGCTGAGCCTCTACCATCGGAGGCATCTGAGTGTACGATTTTATTATATTAGCATAATTTTATTTTTTATATAGTATTTGTATACTTATATATTTGCATAATGTATTTGCATTATATGTGCATCATCCAGTCAAACATTTCATGATCCCACATGTATGGCGCACATGTGGAACCACCAACATCAGGTGATGGTGCAGTATGATGCGAAGGGGTGGAGCTATACCTTTTGAATCTACGATAAGTTTCGAATCGGATAACCTCCTCTATTTCATACGGATCTTTTCAATTTAGAGCAAACTTTTTTTGATTCTAAGGCTGTAAGATAGCTGCTCACCGAAGTACCAAGTCCCTCACTTTGAATATCCTACCTTTGACTTTTGAATTATAGTAGCGAGCTATACCTTTTGCTTGTAGGCTGCCATCCGAGCTTGGGGTTTCTTCCATTTTTTTTTTAACAAGTCGAGGTTAGCCCTGAGGTTTGATGAGTTTCGCTGCTCATTGAATATCATGACTCGTGCTGATGGAAGTTTGAGTTCTGTTGGGATGACTGCTTCCATTCCAAAAGCCAAGGCAAACAGGATCTCCCTAGTTGACAATCTTTGGATAGTTTGGTATGCCTAGAGCACATGATAGAGTTCATCTACCCAAGTCTCCTCCGCTCTTTCAAGTCTTGCTTTGATATCTTATAGCAGAATTTTGTTAGTTACTTCAATTTTTTCATTTGCTTGTGGGTGGGCGACTGATGTAAAATGATGAGAGATATTCAAATCCTCACAAAATTCGATAAATCTTGCTTTGATAAACTGCCGCCCATTATCAGTTATAAGAGTTTAGGATAGACCGAACCGACAGATGATTGACTTTCAAACGAAGTTCTGCAACTTGGCTTCAGTAATTTTTGCCAATAGTTTGGCCTCGATCCATTTGATGAAGTAGTCGATTATAATTAGGAGGAACTTCCATTGTTTGGATGTCATTAAAAAGGAGCTAAGTATATCCATTTCTCACTACGCGAATGACCATGGTGCACTTAATGGAGTAAGCTCAGAGGACGGTTGTCTTTGTATGTTTGTATTTCTTTGACAGTGATCATATTTTTTGACATACTCTATAAAATCATGGTACAACATCGACCAATAGAATTCCTACCGAAGTAGTCTTTGTGATAAAGATTTGGTTCCAACATGACTTTCGTAAATTTCCTCATGCACTTTCCATAATGTGAAGTCGGCCTCTGAAGATCGGAGACATCTCAAGAGCAGTAGAGAATACGACCTTTTATACAGCTTGCCTTCATACAGAATATATCGGAAAGCTTGATTTCTGAGTTTTCGAATTTCTTTTGGATCATGAGGGAGAGCTCCGTCCTTGAGGTAGACAACTAGCGGATCGATCCAGCTCGGTTCGCACTCTACTTGTATAACAGGCTACAAGTCCTCTGAGCTTGGGTACTTTAGGATTTCAAAAAATACTTCTTTGGGCAATTTGGCCGAAGCTGAAGTAGCCAATTTAAAGAGAAGGTCGGTTCTTATATTCTCCACCCTCGGAATCTATCGAATATTAAAACTGTTGAAGGCCAGAGTCAAGTTTTTCACTTTCTCAAGATATTTTATCATGCTTTTCTTCCGAGCTTCATAACTATCGCTGACCTATCCGACCATCAGTTGAAAATCACTATAGACTTGGAGCCGATCTGCTTCTAAGCTTTTTGCTATTTTTAATCCAACGATCAAAGTTTCATATTCGATCCCATTATTAGTTGCAGGAAATTCAAAGCGTAGTGCATATTTGGTGATGACTCCCTTAAGGTTAACTAAGACCAACCCCACACTTTTTTCAGCAGCGTTGGATGAACAATCCACATACAGGGCCCAAGAGCCTTCGAAAAGGTTGGCATTCTCTTTGGGGGAGCTTGGCTACAACCACGGAATGCTGGTTTCGTATCGTTTAGGCTCGACTTCATCTGGAATGGTGTATTCTACTATAAAATCTGCTAATATTTAAGCTTTAATCGACGATCGAGGTTGGTAATTGATGTCAAACTCTATAAGCTTAATTATCGATTTTGCGATTCTTCTAGAGGCATCCATTCGATGAAGAACTATTTTAATTGGTTGATTCGTGAGGACAGTTATGGTGTGCTCCTGAAAATAAGATCGGAGTCTCTTAATAGCAATTAAAAAAGAGTAAGTCAATTTTTCTAACTTAGAGTACCTGGTCTCTACATCCCTCAGGACTCGACTTATGTAGTAGACTGGCCGCTGCACTTTCATTTTCTTCTTGATCAGGACTGTCGCTAGGTGATAGGGACGCGATGCTGTCGTTAAGACATCGTGTTTATCAGTTTAATCCGACTTCTTAAAATTATTGAAAATACGTAAATAGTAGTGAGTCGGGTCGAATCCACAGGGAAGGTAGTATTTTAGATTTGAAATCTTTGATTTTTGAAAAGAAAAGAAGAAAAGAAGTTTTAGGTGAAGTCGGAAAAGTGAAAATTAAAAAGTGTAGGAATTTAAACTTGATACTAAGATCTACTAGTTAGATCTTAGCATCTACTTGCAAAGTAATAATTTAAAGTGCAGAAATTAAATTGCAATAAAAATAAAAAGCAAGAAATTAAAATATAAAAATAAAATTTTTATTAACTAAAATTTTAGAATTTAAATACATAAAATTTAAAAAGACAATAAAATAAAATAGCCTGATCTCTGATCTTGGATCGGCATTGGCAGAAAGATGGTGTAGAAGCTCGGCTCTTCTTCTCGGCACCCGTTGCTTCGAAGCAGCCTTTAACCCATAGCCTGGCTTCGCCCCTGTACCAAAGCTTCACCTTGATCGGAGATATTGATTTCTGATGGCCTGGGGTCCTTTTTATAGAGGTAGGAGGGCTGGATATTTTTTTCTAAAGGCAATATGGGACTAATAGCCTTTGTAATCGTAAAAATACAAAGAAATTCGGATAAAATTTCAATTAAAACAGCTCTAATACGACTCTGCTAAATCTGATAAAATCCAGCCGTTCAACAGGAATCCAACGGTCCAAAAATCATCAAAATCGGATGCAGATAAGCTCAGATCGGGTCGGATTAAATTCTGGCCGTTGGATCGCGCTTGATCGAGAAAATCTGGCCGCAAATCGCGCTTCGGGAGTCTTGATCGCCGCCGGCAGCGTTCTGGACCGTCGGATCATCGCTTGGATCGAGCGCTGCCGTCCGATGGTGATCCGCGTGATGTTTGTATCTGAATAAAATTCGGAAGCAACCGCAGCCGTCCGATCCCGACCGCAAACAACCACATCCGTCCGATCGCGCAATAACTGTTCCATGGACCGCGTGGACCGGCCGCACCGCACACCGCAACCAATCAGCGCCGCTGTTGTCGGACGAAAAGACTGAATTACCCTTGTGAGCCGCGATAAATTTCTGTAGACCCTTAAGGGGTCTAGGTCCACCACGTGGCAATCTCTGATTCGCCGGAATTTGCTGAGCTGGCGGTCCACGCCTGGATCGTGGACCGGCTGATGGCTTCAACGGCTGAGTCGGCTTGATGGCTCGGCTTGCAGAGCCGGCTGAGCCGTTTTCTTTTTTATTTAATTTTTATTTATTTTATATTTTTTTTTAAAAATTCATATCTTTTTCATTTTAGCTCCGTTTTACTTGAAATTTATTTCGTTGTGATCAGAAAAATGAGCTCTTTCTATTGATAATAAAATTTTATTTTTTAATTTTTATTAATTTTTATTATTTTTTTAATTAATTTTTTAATTAATAAAAATATGAATTTTTTCAAAAATTATATATAAATTAATTATTAATTATTAAAAATTAATATTAATTAATTGATAAATTAATACTTTTATTGGTGAATTTATGATGCTTATCACACCCCCCAACTTAAGCTTTGCTCGTCCTCGAGTAAAGAAAGAATTTAGTTTTAAATACCTTTTAACTTTAGAGTTTCGAATTTTACCTAAGCAATTTTCAAAATGGCCATTGATATTCAGTAGAGCTTAAATAAGATATATCATTGGGGTATTAATACTTATCAATAGAAAAATTAAGTAAAGAACATTAAATTTTTCAGAACTTTTTTTCTAAATTATTCCACTTTTATCTCTGATTTGTCTAAACTTTCATATAGGCAGGTGTATTGCTACTTTCATCCTTCATTTATTAATTTTTTATTTTCACATTGCCCACTTTTTGACGCGAATATCATTGCTTACTTAGGCAACGGGACCCGGTTACTCGGTGGGAAACCAATGTTTCTTTTTTTTTTTTTTTTTTTTTTTTTTTTTTTTTTTTTTTTTTAACGTTGTACCACTATTGAGCATCTTAACTTCCTTAAGCTTTCTATTTAATCCATGTAGCGAGTCTTGGGCCAATGACTCCCAAACCAGTTGGCTTTAGGGCACTAGGTATAGAATACCCCTCGGGCTTACTAGCTCGAATCAAATAGGCTACGAGTTAAGACTAGCTTTACAACGAGCTTCTTTGCCCTTCCCACCTTTTGACGCGAAACTCAATGCTTGCTTAGGCAAAGAGACCCGGTTACTCAGTGAGAAGTACTTGAAAATTATTTTATTAAAATAAACTTTTATATGAAGAAACGTATAGTTACCCTACACAAGCCTATAAAAAGTAGACTTTTCTTTGATGCTAGTAAAAATAATTAGAAATGCTCCAAAGGAAAATTTTTTTATGTTCTGGACTTAACTCTTTATTGAATTTTCTTAATACTTGATTCCTCAATATCTCACAGATTCTCTGATCTGTGTATCAATTTTCTTTTTAAAAATGCTTAGTTTATATTCGATTCTTAAGCATAATCAAGTATCTAAATACTAAATACTAACTTTTTTCGAGGACTTAAAATTTTAAAATTTTTATTTTTCCCTCCCCCCAACTTAATCGACATTGTCCTCAATGGAGAAGAAAAAATAAAGGATGTAATAAAGAACATGGAAGAATACACCTAACTCAGTATATATATTTTTTTATTTTTTTTATTTATTTATTTATTTATTTATTTATTTATTTAGTCCAGCACATGCCTTTGAAAATTTGAGCTCTTCCCTCCAACTTATTCAAATTATCCTAAAAAGAGAATAAGATAAATTAGATAAAAACTAAATATTGGGTTGCCTCCCAACAAGCGCTAAGTTTACCGTCTTCAGCCAGACACAATGTAGTTCACTATCCTGTGTCAAATATTAGATTGACAAATTCCAACGGTTTTGGATTGCCAATCTCAGAAAGTTGATGTTGATTTTTAATCCCATTATCGATATATTTACTGTTAATTTTTGGGATATATTTTATGATTACATTCTCAGACCCATGTTTATTAAGAATTACTCCTATTTGTTCTTCTAAAATGCTCATGAATGGAGTTTTAGGAGTTAAGTTTGATTCAATGGGTGCTGGAATGGTGACTAAAGACGGTTTTAATTCTGGAGGTAAATTAATGTGATCTTGCTTAAACAACTCCATTGACATTTCATTATATGCCTTTTGATTTTTATAAGAAGAACCAGCTTCTAGGGTTGAAGGGAAATAGGACATTAGGTTCGGGTAAATCATCTATTCTCTTTTCCCTTATTTCTATCTCATTTAAACTGGAACTAGCATCAGTACTAATTCCTAGCTTGGGTTCTTCTATGTGGTTAGTCTCAGTACTAACCAGTTCTTCTAAATTTTTATTTTGGCTAGCATCAGTACTAGCCTCTCTCACCTGGTCTTGGTATGGGTCCATAAGAATCCTATAGCTTTTAAGTTCAGGAATTACTTTGGTATTCTCAAATTGAAGATTCTTAGATGAAACATTAGATTGATAATTTAATCCAGGTGGTTGATAGTCATTAGGTGGGTTATTTGAAATTGATAGGTTCGATAGTTGATCTAGTTCTCTCCTCATATTAGACTCAACTAATTGTCCTATTTGAGCTTCTAGTCTGGCGATAGATTGCTGTTGAGTTAGAATTAATTGTTGAAGTTGGTTAAATCTATCATCAGCTAGATTGGTCTGTTGAGGAGGTGGGTATGAAGGCTGATTATAATATGATGGCTGGTTAAACTGACTAGGCTGACCATTATTATAGGCATAATTTTGATAATTTTGCTCAAGTGAAATTTGGGTCTGAGCCTGAGTCTGTTGGGTTGTCCAAGAAAAATTAAAGTTACTCCAATCTGAATTATATGAATTTGAAAATGGGTCATTAATCAATTTGGAGTATCCTTGAGTAGTTTGAACTTGTTCTTGGATAAAATATGGAAACTGTGCAGTCATAGGATATTCACTTACATGATGGGTTGGACTAGCACAGATTGAATAACTCTCCTGATAATTAGAAAATTGTTGACCTAGGGTTAGGAGTTGATCTATTTTCTGATCAAGAAGGTCAACTTTATCTAATTTTTGGACTATTAGGTTCAGATTAGCCATTTAATTATTATGTTTAATGTGAATCAACCATTCAATTAAGTTCAACTAAATCAGAAAAAGCGATTTCCTACCATGCATGGTGTAACCCTAATGTATGGTTTAAAAATTTTTAGAATATATTTATTTATTTATTATTATTATTATTATTTTATTATATTAAAAATTAAATTTTTTTAATTTTAATTTAATTTAATTTAATTTAATTATTAATTTTTAGTTAGTTTAATTTTATTTTATTTTATTTTTAGAGGAGAAAGGAGAAGAAAGAAAAAAGAGTTCTAAAGAAGAGGTCCTAAGGAGTCCTAGAACTAAGAAGAAAGAGAAGAATTCGGTTTAATTAGATCTAATATTGGTTAGCAATCAAGTTGATCAATCAATCCTGACTAAGGGTTATCCTAGATCTAGACGATCTAGACAGCTCCTAACTGCCAAGGTCACCTTCAAGCCCTCCAGGTATAGGATTAGCCAATCAACTGGCCAGGTAAGTGTAAGGTCGGTGGGAGTCCCCCCGTTGCTTGCCTTAGACACCAATTGTGCTTGGCCAGGTAAGCGAACGGAACCAATTAAAAACCACCTTCCTTCGGGCCCAATCGTCCCTGAACCACTTTCCTAGACACCAGTCAAATTGACTTATCCTAACCCGGTTCAACTCTTAGGATTCCTTGTCCTATTGAGCTCGAGTTCCTAGGGTTGATGTCTAATTGATTTTAAAATTAAAGGTTTGGGTTAATGCAGGATGCTGGTTGGTTGTTTGTGGGCTAAGGAAGGGTGATCAAATCCCCACCTTATCTTGTTTAATTGGGTTGTGCCCTTAATTTGATTTAATATGATATGCAAAAAAAAAAAAAAAAAAAAAAAAAAAAAAGAAATTCAATCAAAGGGTTCTATGCAATTTAAACTAGATGCATGTAACTAATTGTATTCTAAAAGGCTTACCTTGCCTCCAGCAATCACCAAAAAAATAAAAATAAAACTAATATGATGTATGCTCTAAACAATTAGGGTTTCTAATCTTATCATGAGACTTTTAATTAGGTTTAAATGGATATTTTTTAAATTAATTTTAAAATTAAAATAAATAAATAAATAAATAAATAAATAAATAAAAGAGGATTAGGGTTAGGATTGATCTCACCAGGCAAAACTTCTGATTCTTTTTGTTCTTTTTTTTTTCTTTTCCTGCAAAATAATAAAAAAAATTAGCAAGAAAATAAAAATTTTATTTATAATTTATTTATAAAAAAATCAAAGAGATCAAAAATTTAATATCCGTGCCTTCCCCGGCAACGGCGCCAAAAACTTGATACGTTTGTCGGAATTATTTTTAATAAATCAAAGAAATCAAAATTAAAAATCAAAAATCTTCCCCGGCAACGGCGCCAAAAACTTGATAGGGACGCGATGCTGTCGTTAAGACATCGTGTTTATCAGTTTAATCCGACTTCTTAAAATTATTGAAAATACGTAAATAGTAGTGAGTCGGGTCGAATCCACAGGGAAGGTAGTATTTTAGATTTGAAATCTTTGATTTTTGAAAAGAAAAGAAGAAAAGAAGTTTTAGGTGAAGTCGGAAAAGTGAAAATTAAAAAGTGTAGGAATTTAAACTTGATACTAAGATCTACTAGTTAGATCTTAGCATCTACTTGCAAAGTAATAATTTAAAGTGCAGAAATTAAATTGCAATAAAAATAAAAAGCAAGAAATTAAAATATAAAAATAAAATTTTTATTAACTAAAATTTTAGAATTTAAATACATAAAATTTAAAAAGACAATAAAATAAAATAGCCTGATCTCTGATCTTGGATCGGCATTGGCAGAAAGATGGTGTAGAAGCTCGGCTCTTCTTCTCGGCACCCGTTGCTTCGAAGCAGCCTTTAACCCATAGCCTGGCTTCGCCCCTGTACCAAAGCTTCACCTTGATCGGAGATATTGATTTCTGATGGCCTGGGGTCCTTTTTATAGAGGTAGGAGGGCTGGATATTTTTTTCTAAAGGCAATATGGGACTAATAGCCTTTGTAATCGTAAAAATACAAAGAAATTTGGATAAAATTTCAATTAAAACAGCTCTAATACGACTCTGCTAAATCTGATAAAAATCCAGCCGTTCAACAGGAATCCAACGGTCCAAAAATCATCAAAATCGGATGCAGATAAGCTCAGATCGGGTCGGATTAAATTCTGGCCGTTGGATCGCGCTTGATCGAGAAAATCTGGCCGCAAATCGCGCTTCGGGAGTCTTGATCGCCGCCGGCAGCGTTCTGGACCGTCGGATCATCGCTTGGATCGAGCGCTGCCGTCCGATGGTGATCCGCGTGATGTTTGTATCTGAATAAAATTCGGAAGCAACCGCAGCCGTCCGATCCCGACCGCAAACAACCACATCCGTCCGATCGCGCAATAACTGTTCCCATGGACCGCGTGGACCGGCCGCACCGCACACCGCAACCAATCAGCGCCGCTGTTGTCGGACGAAAAGACTGAATTACCCTTGTGAGCCGCGATAAATTTCTGTAGACCCTTAAGGGGTCTAGGTCCACCACGTGGCAATCTCTGATTCGCCGGAATTTGCTGAGCTGGCGGTCCACGCCTGGATCGTGGACCGGCTGATGGCTTCAACGGCTGAGTCGGCTTGATGGCTCGGCTTGCAGAGCCGGCTGAGCCGTTTTCTTTTTTATTTAATTTTTATTTATTTTATATTTTTTTTAAAAATTCATATCTTTTTCATTTTAGCTCCGTTTTACTTGAAATTTATTTCGTTGTGATCAGAAAAATGAGCTCTTTCTATTGATAATAAAATTTTATTTTTTAATTTTTATTAATTTTTATTATTTTTTAATTAATTTTTTAATTAATAAAAATATGAATTTTTTCAAAAATTATATATAAATTAATTATTAATTATTAAAAATTAATATTAATTAATTGATAAATTAATACTTTTATTGGTGAATTTATGATGCTTATCACTAGGGCTACTGGAGAGACTGCTAGGTACAAAAATAATTCTTCTCTAGGCTCAGGGTTTGCCAGCAATGGAGATGAGATGAGATAGTTTTTAAGCTCCTCAAATGTCTGTTGGCATTCCATCATCCAGTAAAAGTTCTTCAACTGCTTGAGAGCTTGAATGAAGGACATGCATCGCTCGATCGATCTTGAGATAAAGCGATTTAGGGAAGCCACTTTTTCAGTCAGGCGTTGAACATTTTTAATTATTTTTGAAGCAGTCATTTTCTGAATAGCTTGGATTTTCTTTGGATTTGCTTTAATCCTGTGCCTCAACACCATAAATCCTAAAAACTTTTTCGAGATCACTCCAAAGGCGCACTTGATCGAGTTCAGCTTCATCTTATACTTCTTAAGTGCACTGAAGGTTTCTTCGAGGTTGGCTATGTGGTTCATTGAAGCTCGACTTTTGATGAGTATATCATCCACATACACCTCCATATTGTAGCCGATCTATTCTCTGATGATTTTGTTGATCAGGCGCTGATACGTTGTCCCTGTATTTTTTAGTCCGAAAGGCATAACCCTATAATAGTAAAGATCATGGTCAGTAACAAAAGTGGTTTTCTCTTCATCCTCTGGTGCCATCTGAATTTGGTTATAGCCAGAAAAGGCGTCCATAAAGGTGATGAGTTCATGGCTTGAGGTTGCATCCACCAATTGGTCAATTCTGGGTAGGAGGTAGCTATTTTTTGGGCAAGCTTTGTTCAACTTCTTGAAGTCTATACACATCCTTCATTTATCGTTTGCCTTTTTGAAGAGCACCACGTTCGAGACCTAGTTCAGATAGTTAATTTTTTAGATGAATCCAACCTAGAAGAGCTTGTCGACTTCTTTCACAATTGCTTTCTGCCTCTTCGGAGCATGGCTGTGCATCTTCTCTTTTACTGGCCGATACTTAGGATTAGCAGCTAGCTAATGTTCCATGACCTCGGCATCAATTTTCAGCATATCTATTGGAACCCAAGCGAAGACATCTGCATTCTTTCGATGAAAGGAGATGAGTTGCTCTCAAACCTCATCCCCCAAGTTGAAATTGATCTGCATAGTGTGTTCTGTATTCTCGTCATCCAAGGACACGGCTACAAGGTCTTCCCTAGGCTTGCTCCGCACCTCCATAAGATCGTTGCGGACATCCAACCCATCAACAGGACAAAGATCGGGCTGGATGTTTTTCTATAAGGCAATGGAGTAATAGTACCTTGCCAAGGCCTGGTCTTCCCTAATCTCTCCAATTTCATAGCCCGTTGGAAACTTCATCTTTAAGTAATAGGTTGATACCATAGCTCGGAGTGCATTCAAACTAGGTCGGCCAAGAATAGCATTATAAGCAAATGGAGTTTTTATGATTAGAAAATCGACCTGCGCTCTAGCCAGCCTCGGGCATTATCCTACAGCCACAGTTAGAGTTATTATGCCCTCAACTGACATGGCATCGGCAGTGAAGCCTACTAATGAAAAGTTCATAGATCCCAAATGATTAATAGATAAAGATATTTTTAAAAAAGTATCATAAAATAAAATATCAGTAGAGCTTCCATTATCTACTAGAATGTGGCACACATCATAGTCAGCAATGTTTAAAGAGATTACAACCACGTCATTATGCAGGAATTGAACTCCTTGGGCATCTTCGTTGGTGAAAGCAATGTGCTCCTCAGTTCTCCACCTCTTCCCAGGCTCTGTTGATCTGCTAGCCTCCCCTCGTCGAAGTCGCCTAGAGATGATATTGATGATGCCGAGAGGTGGTCGATCTGGCTCCTGCTCCTTTTTGGTAGTTTCGATTGTGAAAATGCCCTCGGTTGATCTTCCCATCCTTCAAACCAACATTGCAGGAATCGATCGAGCCTGCCCCATTTGATGAGCTCCTCAATTTTGTTTTGAAGCTAGATACACTCTTTTGTATCATGACCGTGGTCACGATGATAGAGGCAGTACTTGTTAGGATTACGCTTGTTAGGGTGAGAGCGCATCCTCTTTGGTCTAGGTAGTTGCTTCTTGATCTCCATTAGTATTTGAATTTTTGGAGTATTGAGAGGCGCATAGTTGTGGAACCTTCGAAGAGAGGAGCCCCGTCGTAACCTTCTATCATGACTTTCTTGCTTTCGAGCCCAAAGAGGAGTTCGGGCTCGCTTGCGCTCAGAGGAAGTTCAAGAGTGTGGTCGAGTTTTACTCGACTTTTCTTTTTCAGCGGGTTTGCCCGGCTCGTCAATTCGCCGCTCTCCAGCAGCTTCATTATCCTTGGCCTTGAAGGCCTTTTCCACTCGGGCATATCCTTTAGCTTGAGCAAGCATATCGGCAAAATTTTTGAGGTACTTCTTCTTTAGAGAAAATAGCAGATTGTTCTTCTGAAGGCCATCCTTTAGCATGGTTATTGCAACAGATTGGTCTAGGTTTTGGACCTCCAATGTAGTAGCATTGAAATGGTTGACATAAGCTCGGATGGATTTTTCCTCTTGCTGCTTGATGTTAATAAGGGATTTCGAAGCTCACCTAGGACGATGACTACTAACAAAATGAGCCACAAACTAATGGCTCATCTGATCAAAAGAGAAGATGGTATTCGGCTTGAGGGCCGAGTACCAATTTCTGATTGTCTCTTTCAAAGTAGACGGAAAAGCTCGACACAGGATGGCATCGGACGTGCCATGGAGCAGCATCATTATCCGAAAGGCCTTCAGATGGTCAATTGGATCGGAGGTCCCATCGTAGCTCTCAAATTGGGAGAGCTTGAAGTTCGATGGAATTGATTCCTACATGATGCAGTGAGAAAAAGGAGGGTCGATACAGATGTCATTACCATGGGAGGGAGCATGACGGAGTTCTTCAATCTGTCAGTTTATCTCTTATAGTTTTCAATCTAGATCCTCTCGATTGTGGATCTCCAAAGTTTTTTGACCAAACGAAGGCAAAGTCCCCCCAGGGGTAGAGTCATGATCAGAACAGGGGCTCTTAGCCCTCTGCTTTTCTTTTTTGGAGGTTACCGACCGACTAGCCCAAGTCGGTCGCCATTAGATCAAATTACGAGGTTCTAGAGAAGCCTATTTTAATTGAATCAACGTCGGAGGCTACTACTGCCGCATGGCCTGCACCGCTTTTATGAGGTCGCAAATCTACTGCACTAGTAGGTTGAACTACTCCACGTCCATCATTGCTACAGGTGGAGCTTGAGTTATCGGAGAAGAAGTAGGGACAGACAGATCTGGATGGGATCTAACTGCGGAGGCCATCGATCGTCGAATTGAAGCCTTCTTAGGGGGCATCCTTCCTGAAAAGGAGAACTATAGAGGAGAAGAAGGGAGATCTCTACTGAGCACTCTTTTAAGAATAAGAAAATCATGGTCCTTCTTCTAGTACCAATCCTGTTGGTGCAAAATTTGATCATCGTCGGAGGAGCACTAGAGTCGGAGAAGATGAGGTCGCCATCGGTGACCTACAAAATAAGTCTCGTCCAGAGCCTAGGGTGGATGGCTCCAGCAAGACCCTCCAACGATCAAGTCAGCTCTTTTGGTCAACAGAAATGGAGTACTCAGCAGAAAAAATTACAAAGTATTGAGAAGGAGAAGAGAGCTTAGAGAAGAAAGCGTATCTAGAGGATCTCTTATATAGGCGGAGCCTATAACAAACTAATAGTGACAATCATAACTGTTTGATAGTAGATCGTTGGGGGCTATGTGGAGTTTGTTATGGAGGATAGTGTTTGTTGTCGTGACGTATCAGTCTGTTGAGATTTTGTAGTCGAAGTTCAGAGGAGTAGGCATCAGTTGGCAATGAATCTTTGAGTTACATCAATACCATGGGAGCTCGGACTCCTCTTAAGTGGTCTATGGGTGAGTTGATTCATGTCATGTGGAGTCGGGTTCGTGCAAAGACCTTCCTAAATGACTATGAAAAGTTTAGTCGGGAGGAAGTCCGAAAGAAGTTCGACCGCTGGAGGAGTTCGACTGCTGGAGGAGTTCGAAAGGAGTTTAACTATTGGAGAAGTCCGAAAGAAGTTTGACTGCTAGAGAAGTTTCAAAGGAGTTCGCTGGAGAAGTCGAGTCAGTTTTCAAGCCAATCAGGTCAGGCCATTTGCTGCCTATGCAACTGCTTCCACTATTCAAATTCATCCAAATGAAGTTTGACCATAGAAGGGCCGACCGCTTGGAGATGAGTAGTTCGACTGCTTTGACTACGGGGGGTCCACCAGGTATAATAAAGCACAGAAGCTTATCCGAAATCACTCTGAGACTGAATATTTAGCCAGACTTTGGTGGAAACTGGTTTATCCCCAACAGAACCTATCGTTGGATATTCATCAGAAAAAAATCAGAATATAGTTCTTATGGGTGGTTTAACAAGATATGTTTCAATTACAAGAACTACTTTTTTATTAGGTACACTTTCTTTTTGTGGTATTCCACCTCTTGCTTGTTTTTGGTCAAAAGATGAAATTCTTAATGATAGTTGGTTATATTCATCAATTTTTGCAATAATACCTTATTTCACAATAGGATTAATCATATTTTATATGTTTCGGATATATTTACTTACCTTTGATGGGTATTTGCGCATTTATTTTCAAAATCTCAGTAGAACTAAAAGTAACTCGTTCTATTCAATATCTCTATGGGAAAAAGAAGCACCAAAAACAATCAAGAAAAATTTACTTTTATCAACAATGAATAGTAAGGTCCACTTTTTTTCAAAAGATATATATAAAATTATTGATAATGATAAGATACAATACTTTAGTACTTACTTTGAAAATAAATATACTTTCATGTATTCTCATGAATATGAATCAGATAGCCCAAAGTCTCGATAGTTAGCTCTAGGTCTTCCAGTCAAAAAACAACGTCGATGAAGACGTATAGGTGCACTATTACGTGGTGGGGATTGCAATTTTCCATGAATTTCCCATTTTTCACTCAACGATGGAACTTCGCTTATTTTTTTTTTTGAAGATCGACGAATCAAATGATATTTCTGTTCCAATTTCTGCCGCTTCTTCTCCCTCTGAATCAAACTTTTTCTTGCCATAATGTTCAGTTCCTATTATTATCAGTTATTATTATCAATAATACAGTTCGGATCCTAGATGTAAAAATACAAGAAGGCAAATCCTCCCTCTCCATTGAAACAAATGAGATTGTTGCTGATACAGTACATAAAAAAAACGAAATTAACCAAATTTTCCTGATGTAGAGGCAATCAAGAAAGCTGCATAAGTGAATATATAACCTACGGAAAAGTGGGCTAATCCAACCAATCTTGCTTGCACAATGGAAAGAGCCACTGGCTTATCTCTCCATCGAATTAAATTAGCCAAAGGTGTGCGTTCATGAGCCCATGCTAAAGTTTCAATCAATTCCTGCCAATATCCACGCCAGGATATTAAGAACATAAATCCAGTAGCCCAAACAAGATGTCCAAATAAGAACATCCACGCCCATACCGATAAACTATTCATACCAAAAGGGTTATACCCATTGATAAGTTGTGAAGAGTTTAACCATAGATAATCTCTTAACCATCCCATCAAATAAGTGGAGGATTCATTAAATTGTGAAACGTTACCCTGCCATAATGTGATGTGTTTCCAATGCCAATAAAAAGTAACCCATCCAATGGTATTTAACATCCAGAAAACTGCCAAATAAAATGCGTCCCAAGCCGAAATATCACAAGTACCGCCGCGTCCTGGGCCGTCGCAAGGAAAACTATAACCGAAATCCTTTTTATCTGGCATTAACTTGGAACCACGTGCATCTAAAGCACCTTTTACTAAAATCAATGTAGTTGTATGCAAACCTAGAGCAATAGCATGATGAACCAAGAAATCTCCAGGACCTATTGTTAAGAAGAGCGAATTACTATTCTCATTAACAGCATTCAACCAGCCAGGTAACCATATGCTTTGACCAGCATTGAATGCTGGACCATTCGTTGAAGATAAGAGTACATCGAACCCATATGAAGTCTTACCATGAGCGGATTGTATCCATTGGGCAAATATGGGTTCGATCAAGATTTGTTTTTCCGGAGTACCAAAAGCGAGCATGACGTCGTTATGAACATAAAGGCCCAAGGTATGGAACCCGAGAAACAGGCTGGCCCAACTTAAATGAGATTTGATAGCTTCTTTATGGTCTAACATTCTTGCCAATACATTATCCTCATTCTGTTCCGGATTGTAATCTCTAATGAAGAATATAGCTCCATGAGCAAAGGCTCCTGTCATGATGAACCCTGCGATGTATTGGTGATGAGTATATAAGGCAGCTTGAGTAGTAAAGTCTTGTGCTATGAATGCATAAGCAGGTAAAGAGTACATGTGTTGAGCTACTAAGGAAGTAATAACCCCTAAAGAGGCTAGAGCAAGACCTAATTGAAAATGAATCGAATTATTGATTGTGTCATAAAGACCCTTATGCCCACGTCCTAATCGACCCCCCGGAGGAATATGTGTTTCTAAAAGATCTTTGATACTGTGTCCAATTCCGAAGTTAGTTCTATACATATGACCAGCAACGAGAAAAATAAATGCAATAGCTAAATGATGATGAGCAATATCGGTCAACCATAAACTTTGCGTTTGTGGATGGAATCCCCCAAGAAGGGTTAGAATGGCAGTTCCGGCTCCTTGGGAAGTACCAAATAAATGACTACTCGAATCAGGGTTTTGAGCATAAAGATTCCACTGACCCGTAAAAAGTGGTCCCAACCCTTGAGGATACGGTAATACGTCTAAGAAATTATTCCATCTGACGTACTCTCCCCTGGATCCGGGAATAGCGATATGAACTAAATGTCCTGCCCAAGCCAAGGAACTTACTCCGAAAAGTCCTGACAAATGATGATTGAGACGAGATTCGGCATTTTTGAACCACGAAACACTTGGTTTCCATTTGGGTTGTAGATGTAACCAACCCGCTATTAAGGATATAGCAGAAAGAAATAATAGAAAAAGAGCTCCTGTATAAAGATCCTCATTGGTGCGCAATCCGATTGTATACCACCACTGATAAACACCGGAATAAGCGATATTCACTGGGCCGATAGCACCCCCTCGAGTAAAGGCTTCTACAGCTGGTTGACCAAAATGAGGATCCCAAATTGCATGAGCAATAGGTCTTACATGTAAAGGGTCCTGTATCCATGACTCAAAATTTCCTTGCCAAGCTACATGAAACAGATTTCCGGACGTCCACAGAAAGATTATTGCTAACTGCCCAAAATGAGAAGCAAAAATGTTCTGATAAAGACGTTCCTCAGTAATATCATCATGACTCTCGAAGTCATGTGCGGTAGCAATACCAAACCAAATACGACGAGTAGTGGGGTCCTGAGCTAAGCCGAGGCTAAACCTCGGAAATCTTAATGCCATAATGCCTTTCAAATCCTCCTAGCCATTATCCTACTGCAATAATTCTTGCTAAGAAGAATGCCCATGTTGTGGCAATTCCACCCAGAAGGTAATGGGTTACTCCTACAGCACGTCCTTGTACAATGCTCAAGGCTCTAGGCTGAGTAGCAGGAGCAACTTTTAATTTGTTATGAGCCCAAACGATGGATTCAATGAGTTCTTGCCAATATTATATTAGTTATAACTAATTATATTAATTATTATTTATACATTCTATTCTTTTTTTATGCATTTTATACATTTTATTTATATATTTATACATTCTATTTATATTTTTTAATATGTATATATATATATGTTAATGAATATGTATATATAATTATATATATAATTATTAATTAAAATTGAAAATTATAAATTATGATTATAAAAAATCTAATTATTTCTTAATATAATATAAAATTTATTTATTTCTTAAACTTAAAGTAAAGCAGTTATAGCAATAATTATAACGTATAGCGAGCGGATCGGTCCTAAGAAAAGATAAAGATAAGATAAGGATAAAGATAGAATCCAAATTAGAATGAGACATTCTTCTGGTTTCATTCGGAAAAGGAAGAGATAGGACGAAAAAAAAAAAAAGAAGAATGAATATCGACCGTTCCAGTATTCCAAATCGCACTGTAAAAAAGAAAGGGAGGGAGAAACATATATATATGGGATATATCTATCCATATTGAATTGCGGATACATCAATGATAGAATCATTTCTGATTGAAACAAGGTTTATCCAATAGAAATAAACTGATAGAGGATCGCCAAAAAAATCAAATAGAAGCATACACTTTTTCGATATGGGAATCATTATCTAATGAATTCAACGGTTCCAAAATAAATGAAAGAGATGGGTGGAATTCCAACTGGATCTTGGTCTCAAATCAAAAGGGGATATGGCGAAATTGGTAGACGCTACGGACTTGATTGGATTGAGCCTAGCTTGGTATGGAAACCTACTAAGTGGTAAACTCGTACTCAATAAAATTTATTATTTCGAGCATGGATGTTTTTGGTCAAAACATATCTTGTCTTTATCATGAGTTATTTTTCTTGGTTAACAATACTTATAGTTTTGCCAATATTCGCGGGTTCTTCAATTTTCTTATTTTCTCATAGAGGAAATAAGATGTTTAGATGGTATACTATTTGTATATGCTTATTAGAACTCCTTCTAACAACCTATGCATTCTATTATCATTTCCAATTGGACGATCCATTAATCCAATTGGAAGAAAATTATAAATGGATAGATATTTTTGATTTTCACTGGAGACTGGGAATCGATGGACTTTCCATAGGACCCATTTTACTGACAGGATTTATCACTACTTTAGCTACTTTAGCAGCTTGGCCAGTTACGCGAAATTCGCGATTGTTCTATTTCCTGATGTTAGCAATGTACAGCGGTCAAATAGGATCATTGTTCTTCTCGAGACCTTTTACTTTTTTTCATCATGTGGGAGTTAGAATTAATTCCTGTTTACTTACTTTTATCCATGTGGGGAGGAAAAAAACGTCTCTACTCGGCTACAAAGTTTATTTTGTACACAGCAGGGGGTTCTATTTTTCTCTTAATAGGAGTTCTAGGTATGGGTTTATATGGTTCCAATGAACCAACATTAGATTTTGAAAGATTAGCTAATCAATCATATCCTGTGGCATTGGAAAATAATATTATATTTTGGTTTCTTTATTGCTTATGCTGTCAAATCGCCGATTATACCCCTGCATACATGGTTACCAAATACCCATGGAGAAGCACATTACAGTACATGTATGCTTCTAGCTGGAATCTTATTAAAAATGGGAAGCATATGGATTGATTCGGATCAATATGGAATTATTACCCCACGCTCATTCTATATTTTCTCCCTGGTTGGTAATAGTTGGAACGATGCAAATAATCTATGCAGCTTTAATTTCTCTCGGTCAACGCAATTTTAAAAAGAGAATAGCCTATTCCTCTGTATCTCACATGGGTTTTACAATTATAGGAATTGGTTCTATAACCGACATGGGACTCAATGGAGCCATTTTACAAATACTCTCTCATGGATTTATTGGTGCTGCACTTTTTTTCTTGGCGGGAACGAGTTGTGATAGAATACGTCTTGTTTATCTCGACGAAATGGGAGGGATATCCATCCCAATGCCAAAAATATTTGCCATGTTCAGTAGTTTCTCGATGGCTTCTCTTGCATTGCCTGGAATGAGTGGTTTTGTTGCGGAATCAGTAGTATTTTTTGGAATAATTACTAGTCCAAAATATCTTTTAATGCCAAAAATACTAATTACTTTTGTAATGGCAATTGGAGTGATATTAACTCCTATTTATTTATTATCTATGTCACGTCAGATGTTCTATGGATACAAGCTATTCAATGTTCCACACTCTAATTTTTTTGATTCTGGACCACGAGAACTATTTGTTTCAATTTGTATCTTTCTACCCATAATAGGGATTGGTATTTATCCTGATTTCGTTCTCTCGTTATCAGTTGACAGGGTACAAGCTATCCTATCTAATTACTTTTATAGATAGTGTTTCATTAATGAGACAAAAAGTCTTATAATTCTTTAATTTTCAGATTTTTTTTAAATCGTTCGCTGTACAATGCAAAAAAATAAAGTGAATTAGAATTGTAATGAGATGCTTGTTCGAGTTTTTGTTTTTGATATATATATATACATGCATGGTATGGATATAATGTTGATCATTATCTACATATATATATATATATATATATATATATATATATATATATATATATATATATATATATATATATATATATATATGTATGTATATGTATGTATGTATGTATGTATGTATGTATGTATGTATATATACATATACATACATACATACATACATACATACATACATACATATATATATATATATAGATGTATGTATATGTATGTATGTATGTATGTATATGTATATATATGTATGTATGTGTGTGTGTATATGTATATATATGTGTGTGTATGTATAAATAAGTAAATAGATAAATATACATACATACATACACACACACACACATATATATATATATATGTATGTATGTATATGTATGTATGTATGTATGTATGTATGTATATGTATGTATATGTGTATATATATGTGTGTGTGTATATGTGTGTGTGTGTATATATATGTGTGTGTATAAGAGTAAACTTGGATAAGATCAATCGGATTTGAACTTATTCAATCAAATCAAAACTAGATAATGAAAATCTTATATTGATGATCCAAATAGTTGGATAAGATCTACTACTTCAAAATCACTTATACACTAAAAATCATATAATTTAAAGATTCCTAGTCTATGTATAAAGTTATAAAAAAATAAATTTAATTTATTTTTTTTTTAAACTGTTCAATTTTTGACTATTTAATACATAGACTAGGAGTCTTCAAATTATATTATTTTTTACATGCAAGCAATTTTCAGAATAGTAAATTATTCAATGACTTCAATCATTGATGTAGGATTTCTATTATAGGATTTTAATCAATCGAATTCGAGTCCAAGTCTAATCGACTTGATTTTAGCCTAACTCTCTCTCTATATATATAAAGAGAGAGACACATATATACCCTTGATTTCAATAACCATTTTATATTTATTTTCTAATTTTATGCATAAGTGTTCAAAAAAAAATTATAATTGTATATAAAGAAAGATGTGACTAAAAGATCTAGCTCTGTATAAGAAACTGGGAATATAAGATGCTGATTACATAAGGATTAAAAGTAAAACGATAGTGAAAGAAAGTACTTGATTTGAAGTTCTTATTTTCCATGTCAACAGATTATGATTGAAGCACGAGTTGGTACATCTCTAAGAGTTTGTGCTTTGATAATTATAATATTGATTGATGTCTCTCTCTTTCTCTCAGCTTTGTAATTGAAGAGGTCTACCTACCTTTATCAAAATGATATATAGTTAAGTTAGTAGATATTTTTAGGGCTTACCTAATAAATTATGGATCAATTTGCATGGTGTAGATGTCATGCATAATTACTCTACTTTATGGGTTTAGTTGAGGTTATCCATCGGGCACTAGGATTTATATGAGCGGGATTAAGATAAATTGTTCAATACCATGTGGCTGATATTTAAATGAGCTGTTTTAATTTATTAAAAATTATTATATTATATGTCTATCATGAATAATCTCGTAATCCATTGTGAAATGCAACATGGTTTAGAAATATGGCACCTACATCAATATGTTTGACTTGGGAAAAATATAAGCTCGAAAGAGAAATCGAATTATATTATATAAAAATGAGAGTTCCAGTGAAAAAAAAAAATTCTTTTTTACTCCATCCATCAATTTTTAATTTTGATAATATTCTTTTCATCTATCATAAAATAGTTAAACTACCACATATTCCTTTCCCAATAATCTTTATTATAATACTCCCAGTTAAATTAGATTTTATCTCTTTCTCTAATTCGACTCCTGAATAGGTTAGACTTCCAGATTAAAACTTCATCGCTCATACTCTTTCACCACCCTCAAACGTGCGATGCATGTACTCGGTTATTAGTTATCTTAAAACAAGTAATAGAAGCAATTTATTTGATTATATAATAATACGGAGCAGGGAGGCCACACAAGCTGTGCTGCCGTGGAGCTACCCAAGTGCAAGCGTCCAATGATACTTAAATCTCGCTACTTCATAAAAAGAAAGCAGTAGCCATAAGCCATGATCCATCCTTTTCGCCTCGATGTCAACTTGACCTCCACATAACGACAACGACACACGCTGCCATTCCACCATCAATGGTCAGCAGAAGCAAGCTCTTGTTCTCCATGGAGCAATAATTCATCAACAATACACTTTACCTGGACCAATTCTCCACTCTCTTTTGTTGCTATCTATATGCATGCGAGGTCTAGGATTGTTTGTCATGTAATGACTTGTGGAGATCCCAAACACACCAGCATGCATCCTCTCTAGACTTCTTTTGCACCATCAAATTTCCCATCTTTTCTCTTGTTTTCTTGCTTTTCCGATACTCTTTTGTGTGGAGACCAGGATCGTATTCATGCAAGCCACAATGTTGCGCCATATATGCTCCTTTTTTATTATTATCTTCTACCTAATCTACTGGTTCCTGTTGGCTCTTTTTATTCATCTATGGTGCATGATGCTTGATCAACTGCCACCTCTCTAGATTTCTCCATATCGATGAAAATTATTGAGACATTACATGGATCATACGAGCCATAGTGAGCCTTTAAATAGGGTTCTATCGAGCTCCTAGCTCTACAACAGTTGCAATGTTTGTATGGGATTATTTTAAGAACTTCAAATGCATAACTATTGCAATTTAATTGGGGAGGTGGATAGAGAAGGAAGGAATTAACAAGGAAAGTTTAAGAATCTAAGATCCATGTGAAAGGCTAATCTAATAGTCCTGAAAATTTTAGGTGCTCCAAAAGTGCATCTTGTTTGAAAGGAGGAGGAGAATGGAGAAAAGGAAATAAAAAGGTCAAGATTATGATAATCTCATAACCTTTGAGATGTTGTTGGATTAAGGGCGCCATCTATAGTTATTTCACCTCTTCGGTCTCCTAATTGATATGGAGGAATTTGACCTAGTTGGACACATCCAAGGCCTTTAGGGATGAACAATAGAAACCATGTGGACCATTAAAATTGGAAGATTTTTATTTTAAAGGAAAATTATGCATGTGGCATGAGAAGTTATTAAATATGAAAACAATCTTCACTGAGTTTTCATCCTCTATGTCAATGTTGAAATGGCATGGCTATTGAATTGTGTGATGTCATTTTGTATACCTCATGCCATCATGCAGTGCATTGCCCCATGTTCAATGCAAGGTTTATAGAATCATAGGTGTTGGAGAAATAACCCATCGATTGGGTCCAATCCTTTTAGGCTTACCCAAAAGACTACCTAGTGAAGTCACATCCAATGCAAATCAATGATGACCAACCCAGCCAGCCAAACTGAAAAAGTCTCCACCTAATGCTTATGACTAACAACCTCGACTTAGAGGAAAATTGAAGTTTCCTTCCTGAGCAAAATGTCAGAATGTAGCCAAACGGCCTATAATGCTCGGCCTAACAAACCAACAGATTCCAATTTGCGGCCTACAGACTCAACCTCCATATGAAAGAAGTACAAATCAGATCCTCTGGTAAAAAAGAAGTGGTAAGCACAAGCAAGGGAAGAGAAAATAGAATACTTTCTACTCTCCCAACTCTTTTGTTTTTTCTCTTTACTATTTTTAAGGCTCCAGCTAACTTAAACATCGGAGGATCCCCCACTGATATATTCGATGAGTGTGGACTTTCTTTGCAGGTATCCTCGGATGCCATAGATCCAAGATAACGTCTAACTCTAGCCACATTAGTGACGTTCCAGAGTCATGTGGCAATAGATTGGCACTAAAGGAAGGATCTGATCCCTTTTTGAGAGAAGAAAAAGTATGGTGTGGATGAGAGCATAGAACTCCGCCCCTCCCATCGGTAATCCATCCATTGCAACCAGAGCAGTGCTACCCATGGATCCATCATGGTGCAGCCTCTGGCTATAATAGATTTGCCATCGCTCGATGCCTTGGTTCACCAAATCCAGGCATTGATTGACATAGTATAGCAACTCTAATAAGTGACAAAGCAGCAACGACAACATGTGGAGCCGAACCCCTAAGCAGCTCCCTCCCATCATGGGTGATGATCTCACTCCCCGAGTCCAGGGTCCGCCCCCAGGTGACACTCCCACCATTCTCCTCCTCTTGCAGTTCACTATCTCTCTCGTTCAAGCTTGAGAGAGGAGGGGCGTTTGAGAAGCTCTCCCTCCATCGGCGATTTGGTCCCTACCTACTCCCTTAGGCCTAGAAGATCTCGACGAGAAGAAGAACTAAAGAGGAGAGTTCAAGATATCGAACGTTGCCTTAGCAAAGTCCAGAATGGGCCTCATATGGGCAATGATGACCTTGGCTTTAACTCTCAACCACCATTCTCCCAAACCATCCTAGATGAACCGATTCCATGTTGATTCAAGATGCCTCAGTTGGATCCATATGATGGTTCCACATATCCTCTCAATCATTTCTAGAGTTATAAAACCCTCATGATGTTGTAGGATGCTTCTGACACCCTCTTCTACCTTGCCTTCCTAGCCAATCTCAAAAAATCAGCTGGAAATGGTATCTTGGACTCCAGCCAGGGTCCATTCATTCATTCGAGCAATTCGGTAGGCTGTTTGTTATACACTTCAATAGGTACCGAGTGCCACCAAGAAACTCTGATAGCCTCTTTTTACTCCAACAATAAGAGAGTGAATCATTGCGTAGCTACATCATGTGCTTCAACACCACCATGCCGAGGTGCAAAGCCTCGATGAGTCAATGGTGATGTTGGTGCTCAAGCGAGAACTATAGAATGAATACCTTGTCTTCTCCTTCAATAAGAAATTTTTGAGAGATTATGCTAATCTGCTGGCCCGAACTAGGAGGTACGCTCAGGAGGAAGAAGCCTGAGAGCTATGCAAGTAGGCAGCAGGAGAGAAGATCTCCGACAAGAAGAGGGACCACGAGAATCCTCGAGTGACCCATGCCAAAAGGATGCCTTCTCGACCATAAAAAAGCTACCAACCAAGGAGTTCATCTTGATGTTTTGACAGCTACATCCCACTATCCATCCTCAATCCCAAATCTTGATGGAGATAGAGGATCAAGGGTATTTGCAGTCACCTGAGCCAATGAAGTCCTCTCCGAACCAAAGAAATAAGAGGAAATAATGTCATTTCTACCATGATCATGGCCAAGACACCGAGTGCTACCAGCTTAAGGATGAGACCGAGGTTTTGACTAGAGAGGCCACCTCGATAAGTATATTTGAGAGTGATAAAATCATATACTTGGTGAGGAGAATAATGACAACCAACCGACTCGGCATCATCAACATCATCTCCACCCCAGCTAGTAGTGTGGGGGCAGGAGACCAAACTAAGAGGGAAATGGATTTTGAGGGTCATTGTTCCCTCTCTCAATTTTTAAGGAAAGTCAATTGCACCATTGTCGCACTGCCAATAATAGCTAGCTATAATATAAATACAACTTCGATTCACATGAAAGCTTAATCGATGTTTTGTTTCATAATATTTTTTGAAGAATAAAATCACCAATTAACCCAAATGAGGCCAAGATAAGATCGAGACTCAGTCGAATGAGGCACGGCCCCCTACAACAGTTGAAGGAAGCAGTGCAGAATTTGTAGTACTACTTTCAATTTTTTTAAAAAAAATAGCTAAAATATAGTAAAAAATTAATTAATCTAATTAATTAATTACTGATCATGTCAGAATATTAAGTTCTATACTAAGGATCTAAATATAATATGCATACATTCATATAGATCTGAAAAATAAAACTATGCAGCAAACTCTTTACTACATCTATCTGTTCAGAATATAATATCTTTTCGCGGATAGCTGATCACTGCAATCTGAATCCATCAGATAATACTCTAGTATCGCACCACAGTCACACATGTATCCTGCTTTTACGGTTGGTCCACATGGAGCTTCTGATCCTGATCAGCCCCATTGGAGTGCTAGCTCCTCGATGGAGTCTTCAACGGCTAATTACGATCGATCCGATCGATCATCCACTTTTTGATTTTTTGAATGCTCTAGAAAATCAAAACTCATTCTTTAGAGGATGATGAGATGGTGTACAAAGTTTGATGGTGATCCGATGCTCACAGTACTCGATCTCTCCATTCGAACCTAGATTCCTAAATCTAGGATTTCACTCAGTCCAAAAACTCTGATGCACGAAAAAGCCTCTCATGCCCTCTCTGTGTAGAGTTTTTTCATAAAATAAGTTTTCATGAAAAGATATCTTTTAAATATATAAACCCTATTTAGATCATATCTAAAAATTAGGTGTCCTCAAAGATGAAAATCAGAAGAGAACAGAGGCATAAGAAAAAAATAAAGTGTTATAGGACCCTGCTCACCTTCACTCTAGGATTTTTTTTGCCCAAAACCAATGTCCAATCACTTTCAAATTTTTATCAAAAAATGGTACCCACTTTTTTTTCACACAAAAAAATCCTCATAATTTATTGCATGAAAAATAAGTGGAAATGCCATATAGAGCGGATAGGTAAAGATTGATTGAAATAGTTTCAACCAATTTCTAGTATTTGAATTCAAATACAAGCCTATCCAATTGCAACACCCATACAACTTATTTCACACATAAAAAGACTTTCCTTCTGCGTGCACATACTATTTTTCAGAAAAATTAGCGACCATAAAGAGAAAAGGGCATGGAGATAAGGACGAGAGGGAGAGGGAGGTTTCAACTAAACCAACTTCTTTGAATTCAAAATTCAAACGAGTTTGAACTAGTCTAACACTCGGATCAGGTCAAAGAGAGAAAGAAAGGGGGCACAATTTTTTTTCTTCATGAGAGAAACTTATGTAAAAACAAAGATGGCCATGGGCAAGGTAGAAGAGTCAAATATGAGGTGGCGCATGGGGAGGTTTGAATTCAAATAGGATTTGAATTAGTCCAAGTTGGTTTCAACCAAACTAAATTAATTCAAAACCAACTAAACCAGATTAAATCCAATCAAATTAGGCTTAATCCAAACTATTTAATTTTTAATCAAATTAAAAATTAATTTGGTTCAGTCCCTAATTAAATTAGGTCAAATCTTCCACAACGATTAGGTCAACTCATGACCTAATCAGGTCAAATCTAATCGAATCCAATTTGATCAAACTTGATCAAATCCTCATCGCTCAATCAAATTAAGCTAATCAACAATCAAATTGCTAATTAATCCTTTAATAAATATAGTCTCAATCGGGTGAGAGTCTGGGCAATAGAGATCCATCATAATGAAACTCTTGAAGAGTCCTAATCTAGTGGAACTCTTGAACCTAGCATCTCAAATGAATGGAACTCGTGATCATAGAGTCCCAGACCAGTGAGACTCTTGATCAGAGAGTTCTAGATGAGTAGGACTCAAAGTTTTAATCCATCAGGACTCTAGATCAGCCATCAGATCAAGTAGTAACTCATATTATGTGTGACCCCATCGGTTCGAATCCTAAGTCGATAGCATAGAAATTGATTTTCTGTATCAATCGATGTGACCATCTAGCAATGGTATCCGATATTCGGATAGGTCAAATTTATTGCAATGCAACATCGACGAACCAATGGAATATGGTTACCATATAATTCATCCCCTTAATCTTAATGCTCCAAAGATGACCTAGGATTTAACTTTAACCTTAAAAAATCATCTACAGTATATTTCAAATTATAATGTCTATCGAATGGACTACCCCAATCGAGGTTTTGCTAAATTGAAATACATTGATGCACTTGCTCCAATACTTGGAGGGGTCAATTCCATTTGACACACGCACCAACTTTACAAGTACTTGACTACACCCAGTAGCCTTCCATCATTGAATTAAAAATTCAAGTAGTCCGATACTTAAATATGGCACACAACGACCTACACTCGATACGTTGTTATCCTGGATAACAGCGTATCATTTGATCGCGAACTAATTTAAGAACTAAATGATAAATTCTTCTTTATCGAATCTAAATAGTTCTAAGAACTTCATCATAGAAGAGTTCATTACAGAAAGATGCAAAAGTGATGAATTATCAAAAAATAATTTTATTTATAATTCAAGTATATTTTACATTGAGCTCAACCATCTACAATCTAGATGATTGACTTCAGGATATAATTTCTAACAGCTCCTACTTATACTAAAGTCACTCAGAACAGTATCGAATACCCATCTTTCATTTATGATCGTCGAATTCTTTGATTTCGAGAGCCTTAGTAAAGAGGTCAACCACATTCTTCTTTTCATCGATCTTCTGAAGCTTGATGTCACCTCGCTCCACGATCTCTCATACAAGGTGGTAGTGATGCAGAATATGTTTGGTACGCTAATGTGCCTTCGGCTCCTTCGCTTGAGCTATGGCTCTAGTGCCATCACAGTATAGCAGAATCGGACCATCCAAGGAGGATGCCACTTTCAGCTCGTCGATGAACTTTCATAGCTATACAGCTTTCTTAGCAGCATCAGATGCCGCAATATATTTTGCCTCGTACATAGAATCGGCTATAGTGTGCTGCTTGAAACTCTTCCAATAGACCACTCTACCATTTAGGATAAACACAAAATTTGACATATTTTTGCTATCATCATAATCTGACTGAAAATTGAAATCAGTATATCCTACAATTTTGAAGTCAAAATCTTTATAGATGAATCACTGGTCCTTAGTATTTTTTAAATACTTAAGGATAGTTTTTACAACCTTTTAGTAATTTTCACCTGGATTAGATTGGTATATACTCACTACCCCTAATGAGTATACCACATCCGATCGTGTATATGTCATGATGTACATAATAGAATCCACTACTGAAGCATATAAAATTCTACTCATACACTCTCTTTCTTGAGGGTTTGTTGGACAAACCTTCTTCGGAAGAGTAATTTCATGGCCTATCGGAAGATAGCCCTTCTTGAAATTCTCCATATTGAACCTCTTCAGTATAGTATCGATGTATGTGGACTGGGATAATCCAAGTAACCTTTTAGATCTATCTCTATAGATCTTCATCCCTAGGATGTAGGAAGCTTCTTCCAAGACATTTATGGAGAATTAAGACGACAACCAAACTTTTATTTTCTATAATATAGGAATATCATTTTTGATTAAGAGAATATCATCTACATATAATATAAGAAATACAACAATAGAACTATTATCCCATTTATACATGCAGGATTCTTCTTCATTCTTAACGAAGTCATACATTCTGATTACTTTATCAAAATGCATGTTTCAACTCCGCGATGCCTGCTTCAATTCATAGATGGATCTTTGAAGCTTGCATATCTTAGACTCATCTATGGATGTGAAACCCTCAGACTATATTATATACACCTCTTCATCCAGCTCTCCATTTAGGAAAGCTATTTTTACATTCATTTGCTAGATTTCATAGTCTAGGTATGCTGCTATCGTAAGCATGATCCGAATAGATTTGAGCATTGCCACCGGAGAAAACGTCTCATCATAGTCAATACCATAACATTGACGATATTTCTTGACAACCAGATGGGCTTTATAGGTTTTCACCTTTCCATCTACATCCCTTTTTTGTTTGAAAATTCACTTACACCCAATGGATTTTATCCCTTCAGATGGATCAACCAGTATCCATACACTATTGACCTTCATGGACTCTATTTCGAATTTCATGACTTTTAGCCACTTATCGGAGTCAGATCTCTGCATGGCATCCATGTAAGTGATCGGATCCTTATCGTTCTCATCGAGTTTGACAGGATCACCATCCCAGACCAAGAAATCATAGTATGTATCTGGTTGATGCGGTACTCTATCGGATCTTCTTGGTGCCACTTCATTGGGCTCTGGGTTTGATCTTATAAAATTTAGTTCTGCAGGTTCACTAGAATGTGTCGGTTCTTTCACCTATCAAACTTCATTAAGTTCAATATTAGAGGTAGCCATTTCTTCACTAAGAAATTTCTTTTCCAAAAATACTGCTCTATTGCTGACGAACACCTTTTATTTTTCAGCAAAATAGAAGTAATAACCCCTAGTTTTCTTGGGGTATCTTATAAACAAGCATTTATCGGACCTAGGTCAAAGCTTTTTTGGCTGCAAATGTTTAACATAAACCCAACATCCCCAAATCCTAAAGTGAGAGAGTGTTGGCTTACACTCAGTCCATATCTCATATGGAGTCTTTGCAACAGACTTGCTCGGAATATTATTCAAAATAAAATAGGTAGTCTCTAATGCATAATCCTAAAATAAAATTGGCAGACTTGTAAACCCAATCATGGACCAAACCATATCCAATAGGATTTGATTCCTTCTTTCAGATACACTATTATACTGTGGTGTTTCAAGAGGGATCCATTGTGAGAGAATCTTATTCTCTCCTAGATATATCAAAAATCTATTAGAAAGGTATTCGCCTCCTTGGTCAGATCGAAGAGTTTTAATTTTTTTTTTAAGTTATTTTTCTATCTTATTTCGATATCGTTTAAATATTTCAAACGAATTGAATTTATTCTTCATAAGATAGACGTACCCATACCTAGATAGGTCATCAGTAAATATAATAAAGTAGTAATACCCATCTCTAGTACATGTGTTCATAGGCCCACATACATCAGTATGTACTAGACCCAGAAGCTCAGTGGCTCATTTACCTTTTTCAGTAAAAGATGATTTTGTCATCTTTCCAAGAAGATAGAACTCATAGGTAATCAATTATTCATAATTATTGATGCCAAGGATATTTTTCTTGACTAAGTTGTTGATTCTATTCCTATTTATATGATCAAACCTATAGTGCCAAAGATAGGCATCGATGACATGATCTAGTTTAGGGCATTTATTAGACGTGTACTTTATACTAATAGGCTGTGACAATATATATATGCCATTTCTCAATTATCCTTGTATTACTGTAACATCATTCATAATGATATTATAATAATTTTTTTATTGATAAATAATAATCATCCTGGGCTAAAAACCCAATAGATATTATATTCATCATAAAAGATGGACAATAGTGACAGTCACTTAAAATAACACTATTATTTTTAAAAAATAGTTCAAGAGTTTCTAATACTAGGATTGAAACTTGACTTTCATCCCCAACATTAAGAAATCTATCACCATTCTCAAATTTTCTATCTATTTGAAGTCCATGCAACGAATTTCATATGTGAATTAGACTCTCGGTATCTAATACCCAGGTAAATATATCGCATACGGAGAAATTATAAGGTGTTATCATATAACAGTCTTGACCAACAACTACTTGCTGATTTTTTTTGTTCAGCCTATTCAGATCAAGAGGATAATTTCTCTTTGGGTCTGTCTTATTAGGGTCAATACTAGACTCTTTATTCTTAGGTTCTAAATACTTGCCACTGTCCAATAGTGAATGAAGCGGACTTACACTAGCCATTCTAATTATCTAAAAGAAAAATATGAAATCTTATTAGTACTCGAATTAATTAATTCTAAAGACTTGGACTTTAGTCTAAAAATTCTTCTACTATTTTTAACGAATTGGTAGCCTCTACCTTCAATTCAAAAAATTACACTAACTTCTTAGTGGGTACTAAAATCCACAGACTACATACGGGCTCGAGGAAGGCTCTGGCTAAACCATATGCATCCATAGGTAGGTTCACAACCAATTGGTTCCCCAAGCAATTTTTAGTAATTTGGTTTTTGCCCCAAAAATCAAATCAGTAGGCTAGGGCTTCCACTGAAAAGGTCTGGTTAGGTCGATTCATTAACATGATTGAGTTCGGTGCATCAAACCAATGATGACCAGGCCTGAGGAAAGCTTTGGCTAATCTGATCATCATTAAGAGAGTGTGATCTAATCATCATATGATGGATAGCAATTTCAATATTCAGATGAACACCAGGTATAAGGCACCTCCAATGTCCACCCAAAAGATTGGACTCATTACTATTCACCTTAATGGGAGGCTATGACTCGATTATCCCCATAACTTAGTCATTTTAAGGACCTAATAATTTAGATAATTTAGGTTACTTATGATTTAATTATAGAAAGGATATGGACCAATTTCTCCCACCGACTTTACTAAGTCAAACCATCCCACGGACTTCAACAAGTCAATAGGATAGGGCTAGGATCAATTTAAGTCCATAGGCACCTAATACAGTCTTACTAATTGAAATCAGTCAAACTGATTTCTAGTGACATGTCAAATTATCAAGTGATCTAATCAAACTCCAATCGATCATGTCGGTCAGATAAGTGGGATCAGTGAAAGAAATATGTCGTTAACTCATCAAAGATCGAATCAATGCGAGTAGCTCTAAATTAAAAACTACTGATCTTTACTTTCAAACTTATCTTAGACACCAATCGGTTAATTAGGTTCAATCCAATCAACATGATAATTTTGGGCTTAACTGTATAGCCATGAATTAAGTCCATTTTGATTTTGTTAAAGACATGGATCCATCTAACTACAACTATTGAAGTTGAATCAAGAATGTTCTTAATCTAATCTAAGTCAACACTTGGTTAGATTTGATCAATTACTCTTATTAAGTCAAATCTTCAACTAATCTTAGGTCTAACCCAATTTATAGACTTAATTCATCTAACCCAATAATCCACAAGTTTATGATTAATGACTTAGAGTCTTAATTCATAATTCTAGATACTAAATTATTATACTTAATTTTTAATTAAGTTTATGGACTGAGGGTTAGGATTTGGCATTTTAAAAATATTTTTTAATTTTTGAAAGGTTTTTTATGACTTAACAATATTCATTAATTGAGTTGACTCATTTCAAAATTGAATGGCTCAATTCACAAACAACACTAATTATAAGATTTAATCTGAAACTATATACACTACATAATACTAAATCATGAATCAAACTTTAAATCCTATCTAAACATGCATTCATGATAAAAAATTAAATTAAAGTATAATTTAACATATCATAAAAAAATTAGGTCTAATCTAAAAATTTTATGATCAACAAAAAGATCAAACACGTATAAGGACAACCTTTGCACTGTAGAGGATAAACCCTACAGTAGGACAACCTACAGTTCGTGCGATCTTGATTTTAATTTTTATATCTAATTAATTAAAATATTAGATTAATATTTAGATTAAATCTAAATTATCAATCTAAACATGCAAGGATATCATGTTTAGCAAACCTGGCTCTGATACCATTTGAAGGAAGCAGTGTAAGATTTACAGTACTATTTTCAAAAATTTACAGTACTATTTTCAAAAAAATTTTTGAAAATAGCTAAAATATAGTAAAAAATTAATTAATTTAATTAATTAATTATTGATCATATTAGAATATTAACTTTTATACTAAGAATCTAAATATAATATGCATGCATTCATATAGATCTGAAAAATAAAGCTATGCAACAAACTCTTTACTACATCTATCTATTCAGAATATAATATCTTTTCGTGGATAGTTGATCACCATAATCTGAATTCATTGGATAATATTTTGATATTGCACCATAGCCGCACATGTGTCCGACCTCTATGGTTGGTCCACATGGAGCTTCTAGTCCCGATCAGCCCTACTAGAGTGCTATCTCCTCGATGGGGTGTTCGACGGTTGATCACGATCGATCCGATTGATCATCTACTTTTTGATTTTTTGGATGCTCTAAAACATCAAAACTCATTCTTTGGAGGAAGATGAGATGGTGTACAAATTTTGATGGCGATCCGATGCTCACAGCACTCGATCTCTCCATCTGAACCCAGATTTCTAAATCTAGGGTTTCACTCAGCCTAAAAGCCCTAATGCACTGAAAACCCTCCCATGCTCTCTCTGTGTAGAGTTTTTCTATGAAATAAGTTTTTATGAAAAGATAACTTTTAAATATATAAACTTATTTAGATCATATCTAAAAATTGAGTGTCCTTAGAGATGAAAATCAGAAGAGAATAGAGGCATGAGGAAAAAATAAAGTGTTATAGGACCCTGCTCACCTTCACTCTAGGATTTTTTTTTTTGTCCAAAAACAATGCCCAATCACTTTCAAATTTTTACCATGGAATGGTACCCCCTTGTTTTTCATGCACAAAAATCCTCATAATTTATTGCATGAAAAATAAGTAAAAATATCATATAGAGTGGATAGGTGAAGATTGGTTGAACTAGTTTCAACCAACTTCTAGTATTTGAATTCAAATGCAAGCCTATCCAATTCCAACACCCATACCACTTATTTCATACGCAGAAGGATTTTTCTTCTGCATGCACATACCATTTTTTAGAAAAAATTGGCGGCCATAAAGAGAAAAGGGTGTGGAGATAAGGATAAGAGGGAGAGGGAGGTTTCAACCAAACCAATCTCTTTGAATTCAAAATTCAAAAGAGTTTGAATAGGTCCAATACTTGGACAATGCCAAAGAGAGAAAGAAAGGGGGTGCAAATTTTTTTCTTCATAAGAGAAACTTATGTAAAAACAAAGGTGGGTATGGGCAAGGTAGAAGAGTCAAACATGAGGTGGCGCATGGAGAGGTTTGAATTCAAATAGGGTTTGAATTAGTCCAAGTTGATTTCAATCAAACCAAATTAATTCAAAACCAACTAGACTAGATTAAACCTAACCAAATTAGGCTTAACCCAACCTATTTAATTTTTAATCAAATTAAAAATTAATTTGGTCTAGCTTCTGATCAAATCATGATCAAATCTTTCACAACGATTAGGTCAACTCACCTAATCGGGTCAAACCCAATCGAATCCAATTTGATCAAACTTGATCAAATTCTCATCACTCAATCAAATTGAGCTATCAATAATCAAATTACTAATTAATTCTTCAATAAACATAGAGTCCCAATCGGATGGGAGTCTAGACAATAGAGTCCTATCACTATGAAACTCTTGAAGAGTCCCAATCCAGTGGGACTCTTGAACCTAGTGTCCTAAATGAATGAAACTCATGATCATAGAGTCCCAGATCAGTGGAACTCTTGATCAAAGAGTTCTAGATGAGTGAGACTCAGAGTCTCAGTCCATCAGGATTGTTGGGGATAAACCCCACTCCCGATGAAGTCCAGCCTAATGCTTGGCCAATGCAACTGACAATCATGGAAGAGCTTTGATCAAAAATTCTCCTACAGCGGTCGGATCCCAGCCAAACTCCTCCAATAGCCAAACGTTAGCCAAACTTCTTAGCGGTTGAGCCCCAACCGAACTCCTTCAGTGATCAAATTTCTTCTGGATCTCTTCTTCAATCGGACTCCTACGGGAGCCGAACTCCCTCTAAATCTCTCCTTCAGTCGGGCTTGTACAGGAGCCGAACTCCTTCCGAATTTTTTTCTTCAGTCAAACTTCTATAGGAGCCAAACTTCTTTCGAACTCCTTATTCAGTCAAGTTTCTATAGGAGCCAAACTTCTTCCGAACTCCTCCTTTAATCAAATTTTTGCAAGAGCCAAACTCCTTTCGGACTCCTTCAGTCGGATTTCTACAGAAGCCGAACTTCTTCCTGACTTCTCCTTCAGTCGGATTCATCCAAGAGACGAACTCCTTTTGGAGTTCTCCCTCAGTCGAATTCCTCCAGCAGATTGCTCTCGGATGATTTTCTCCAGACGTATTTTCTTCAGAAGTTTAAACTCCTCTGAAATCGATATTTGTCGAAGTTTTTCACCAACCAACGTCTGCTTCCTCCGAGCTATAGCTATTAAATCTCGACGAACGATCGCCATCAATCTACTAAAGGTGATGCTATAGACGGCACCCCCCTCCATAACAAACTCCACTAGACTTCGAGCGGTCCGCTATCGAATGGTATGGCTGTCACTATCAGTCTGACGATACCTTCCTCTCCATACTGAATCCCATGCGGTCCTGAGCGGCTCACTATCGGACGGTATGGCCATCACCATTAATCAAGCTCCGTCTATAAAATGGGACCCTTTAGATACGTTTTCTTTAAGCTCTTTTTTTCTTTCCAAAATTCTGTCGAATTCTTTTCTGAGCACTCCATTTTTATTGGCCAGAAGAGCTGACTTGATTGTCGGAGGATCCTACCAGAGCCACCACCACCGACTCTAGATGAAACTTTATTTTGCTGATTATCGATGGTGACCTCATCTTCCTCGACTCTAGCTTGATTCGGCATCAACCAGATTCTGCACCAATAAAATTAGCACTAGAGAAAGGGCCCTCTATTCCTGAGGTACCCTTGTTCTTAAAAGAGTGCTCAGTCGATCCTACCGACCTTCTCCTTTAAGGTTCATCTCCATCCTCTTCCTCGATCCTAAGAAATACCTCCAAAAAAGGTGACTACTCGAAGATTTACCACTTCTACCATCAGGTCTGAGCTAGATCCATCTATTCCTGCTCCATCGTCAGTGCTTCAATCACCACCTCCACCAGCGGCCATGATAGATTCAGAGCAGTTTAACCTGCTGATGCAGCAAATTCAGGGCCTCACTGAAATGATGCAGGCCATGCAGCAGCCTTCGGTGGTGATTTCATCAGAAAATCCACCATCAGAATGTCAGAAATTGACCCCAAAGATGGACACTTGGGCTAGCATACCCGTCGCCCCAGAAAAAAAAAAATAGAGAGCAGAGGATCCTTGCTTGGATCATGATTCTTTTTTGGAAGGGATCTTCCCCATCTACGGTCGGAAGCTTTTCAAGATCTGCGATCGAGTTAACATCCTCGATCAAAAACTATGAAAGATAGATCAACGGATTGAGGAGCTCGACCACACCATCCCAACTCACCATAATGACGTCTGCACCGATCTCTCTTTCTCTTCTCGAATTATGCAAGAGCTTATTCTATCGAAATTCAAGCTCCTCCAATTTGAAAGTTATGATAAAACCTCTGATCCGATCAATCATCTGAAAGCCTTCTGGACCATAATGCTGCTCCATGGTGCACCAGATGCCATATTATGCCAAGCTTTTTCATCTACCTTAAAGGAAGCAGCAAGAAACTGATATTCAGCATTGAAGCCGGATACGATCTTCTTCTTTGATCAGATGAGCCATCTGCTTGTAGCTTACTTCATCAGCAGCCGACGTTCGTACCGAGGTTTGAATTCTCTGATGAACATCAAGCAAAAGGAGGGAGAATCCATCCGAATTTATGTCACCCAGTTTAATGCTACTGCGTTGGAGGTTTGGAACCTAGATCAGTCAGTTACGATGGCCGCACTCAAGGACGACCTTTAGAAGAATGATTTGCTATTCTTTCTAGAGAAGAAGTATCCTAGAAACTTTATCGATCTGCTAGTCTGGACTGAGAGATATGTCCGTACGGAAGAAGCTTTCAAGTTGAAGGATGAAGAAGCCATGGAAGAGCAGCAGACGGGCGAGTCTAATAAATCCATGACTGATGGAGGGTCGAATGAAGTTTGACAGCGCTCACGGACTTCCTCCGAGCACAAACGAGCCCGAACTCCTCCTCGAGCTCATCATCAAAGAAGCCCTAATAGAAAGATGCGAAGAAGTCCTCCCTCCGAAAGGTTCCACAACTACGTCCCCCTTAATGCTCCTAAAACTTAAGTTCTGATGGAAATTAAGGATCAGCTATTAAGATCAGAAGAATTATGATCTTTTCCAAACAAACACGATCGAAGCAAGTACTGCCTCTACCATCGTGACTATGACCACGATATTGAAGAATGCATTTAACTCTGAGACAAAATCGAGGAGCTCATCAAGAGAGGCTGGCTGGATCGATTCCTCAGATGCCAACTTGAAGTAAGAAAAGATCGGCTAAGGATGCTGCCATAGCCAGAACCATCAATAAGGGAGGAACAACAAGAAAATCGACCGTCTCTCGACATCATTAACCCTATTTCTGGAGGACTTAGTACTTCGACGAGCCACCATCTCTCAATCTTAGAGCCAAGGGAAGCTTGCCCCAAATTGAAAAGGCCCGTATGAAGTAGAGAAGGTCGTCCGGTCCGAAACTTATCGTCTGAAGGAGCTTGGAGGAATAATTCTCCCATGACCTTGGAACTCAAAAAAACTGAGGATGTACTACCAATAATTTTTCTGTAATAAAACTCCTTCATTTCAACATTATTGTTTCTTGGTACAAAAATTATGTAATGATAGGAAAGAAGCAATTAAAAGTGGCCATCTTCAGAACAGAAGGAGAACCTCATCCTAACATGAGCAAAGTCGAAGACCTCGTTCATTTTAGACGAGATTGAGGAAGAGGTCCTTACAACGGTCCATATATGCCCCCACAGTCCGTTAGGAATATGAGGAGAATCTCATCCTAACATAAGCAAAGTCGAAGACCTCGTTCATTTTAGATATAAGATGAGGGAGAGGCCCTGACAATGGCCCTTATGTGTCTCCATAGCCTGTTAGGAATAGGGGAACCTCATCCTAACGTGAGTAAAGTCGAAGGTCTCATTCATTTTAGACGAGATGGGAGGAAAGACCCTGACAACAGTCCTTATGTGCCTCCATAGCCTATTAGAAATAGGAGGAGAACCTCATCCTAATGTGAGTGAAGTCGAAGGCCTCGTTCATTTTAGACGAGATGGGGGGAGAGGCCCTGACAATGGCCCTTATTTACCCCCACAATCCATTAGGAATATGAGGAGAACCTTATCCTAACGTGAGCAAAGTCGAAGGCCTCGTTCATTCTAGACAGGATGAGAAGAGAGGTCCCAACTCGACTGAAGATAAGATCTCTCCCGAGCTTCAAAGTCTACGTCAATAGGAGATAAGATCTTCTTCAATCTCGGCTGGAGATAAGATCTCCTCCGAACTTTTACGTCAATAGGAGATAAGATCTCCTTCAACCTCAGCTGGAGATGAGATCTCTCCCAAGCTTTAAAATCTATGTCAATAGGAGATAAGATCTCCTTCAACCTCGGTTGGAGATAAGATCTTCTCCGAGCTTCAACTTCTACGTCAACAGGAGATGAGATCTCCTTCAACCTCGATTGGAGATAAGATCTTCCTCGAGCTTCTATGTCAATAAGAGATAAGATCTCCTTCAACCTCGGCTAGATATGAGATCTCCTTCGAGCTTCAAAGTCTATGTCAACAGGAGATAAGGTCTTCTTCAACCTCGGTTGGAGATAAGATCTCCTCCGAGCTTCAACTTCTACGTCAACAGGAGATGAGATCTTCTTCAACCTCGGCTGGAGATGAGATCTCCTTCAACCTTAGCTGAAGATGAGATCTCCCCCGAGCTGGAGATGAGATAAGATCTTCTTCAACCTCGGTTGGAGATAAGATCTTCCTTGAGGTTCAACTTCTATGTCAATAGGAGATGAGATCTCCTTTAACCTCGGTTGGAGATAAGATCTTCTTCAACCTCGATTGGAGATAAGATTTCCTCCGAGCTTCAAAATCTACGTCAATAGAAGATAAGATCTTCTTCAATCTCGACTGGAGATAAGATCTCTCTAAAGCTTCAAAGTCTATGTCAATAGGAGATAAGATCTCCTTCAACCTCGGCTGGAGCTAAGATCTCTCCTGAGCTTTTACGTCAATAGAAGATAAGATCTTCCTGGACCTCAGCTTGAGATAAAATCTTCCTCGAGCTTTAACTTCAATGTCAACCTCAGCTGGAGATAAGATCTTCCACAAGCTTCAACTGCAACGTCAATAGGAGATAAGATCTTTCTGGACCTCGGTTGGAGATAAGATCCTTTCGAGCCTTCAACTTCAACGTCGACCTTGGCTGGAGATGAGACCTTCTTCGAGTTTCAACCTGAACTGGTGCAGAGTCCTGAAGAGGACTTCGGTAGTCACCTTTTTTGTACTCTCCTCCTTCGAATTTTGAACTCGAAAGTGGGGGGGACTATTATTGGGGATAAATTTTGCTCCCGCCAAAGTTCAGTCTGATGCTTAGCCTAATACAACCGATAATTACAGAAGAACTTCAATTGAAAATTCTTTCTTCAATGATCGAACCCCATCCGATCTTCTCCAACGGTCGAACTCATTCAGTAGTCGAACTTCTCTAGCGACCGAACCCAATCGAACTCCTCCAATGACTGAACTCCAGCCGAACTCCTCAACAGCTGAGCCCCAGCTGAACTCCTCCAACGGTCGAACTTCTTTCGGATCTCTCCTTCAGTCGGACTCCTATGGGAGCTAAACTTTCTCCGGATCTCTCCTTCAGTCGAACTTCTACAGGAGCCGAACTCCTTCCAAATTTTTCTTTCAGTCGAACTTCTATAGGAGCCGAACTTCTTTAGTCAAGTTTCTACAGGAGCTGAACTTCTTCCAGACTCCTCCATCAGTCAAGTTTCTACATGAGTCGAACTCCTTTCGGACTCCTTTAGTCGGATTTGTATTAGAGCCAAACTCCTTCCGAACTTCTTCTTTAGTCGGATTCCTTCAAAAGTCAAACTCCTTCTGAACTTCTCTTTCGATCGAACTCTTTCAGGAGCCGAACTTCTTTCAGACTTCTCCTTTAGTCAGATTCCTCCAGTAGATTACTCCCGAATGATCCCCTCCAGATGTATTTTCTTCAGAAGTTCGAACTCCTCTGAAATTAATATATGTCGAAGTTCTTCACCAACCAACGTCTACTTTCTCTAAGCTATGGCTATTAAATCTCGATGAACAGTTGCCATCAGTCTACTATAGGCGATGCTACAGGCGGTGTTCCCTCCATGACAGACTCCATCAGGCCTCGAGCGATCCACTACCAGGTGGTATGGCTGTCACTATTAGCCTGATGATATTTTTCTCTTTGTATCAAATCTCATGCAGCTCCGAGCGGCCCACTATCGAACAGTATGGCCGTCACCATCAATCAAGCTCCATCTATAAAAAGGGACTCTCCAGATACATTTTCTCTAAGCTCTCTTCTTCTTTCCAAAACTCTATCGAATTTTTTTTCTGAGCACTCCATTTTTGTTAGCCAAAAGAGCTGACTTGATCATCGAAGGGTCCTACCGGAGCCACCACCATCGACTCTGGATGAAACTTTATTTTGTAGGTCATCGATGACGATCTCATCTTCCTCAACTCCAACTCGATCCGACGTCAACCAGATTCTGTACCAATAAGGACTCTAGATTAGCCATCAGATCAGGTGGTAACTCCTATTGTGTGTGATCCCATAGATTCTAATCCTAAGTTGGTAGCATAGAAACTAATTTTTTATACCAATCGATGTTACCATCTAGCAATGGTATCCGACATCCGGATAGATTGAATTTATCATAATGCAACATCGACGAACCTGTGGAATATGGTTACCGTATAATTCATCCCCTTGACCTCAATGCTCAAAAGATGACCTAAGATTTAATTGTCAATCCTGAAAAATCATCTACATTATATTTCAAATTACAATGTCCATCGAATGGATTGCCTCGACTGAGGTTTTGCTAAATTGAAATACATTGATGCACTTACTCCAACACTTGGAGGGGTCAATCCTATGTTGACATACGCACCAACTTCACAAGTACTTGACTGCACCCAGTAGCCTTCCATCATTGAATTAAAAATTCAGATAGTCCGGTACCTAAGTACAGTGAGTTGCTTGTAAGCCACCATTGTGATCTCAGATTTAAGGAACACTTATATCCATATCCATTGCGAGCAATTCTTGACAGCAGAGAGCTATGTAGTTGGGTCTTGTTCAGTGAAATGTATCCCTACACTTCACCTGCATGCTATAATAGTATCTTCATACTTCTTGGTTAACAGGATAATCAACACTTATGACACACAACGACCTACACTCGATACGTTGTCATCCTGGATAACAGCGTATCATTTGGTCATGAATTAATTTAAGGACTAAATGATAAATTCTTTTTTGTCGAATCTAAATAGTCCTAAGAACTTCATCACAGAAGAGCTCATTATAGAAAGATGCAAAAATGATGAATTATTAAAAAATAATTTTATTTATAATTTAAGTATATTTTATATTGAGCTCAACCATCTACAACTTAGATGATTGGCTTTAGGATATAATTTTCAAAACAGCATCATCTGAGCAATCGCAAAAAGCTCATAAGGCTCGCGATGGTCCAACTGAGAAAATCAAATTTTTTGCTGGACCCCATGCATGGGTGAAGCTTCGAACAACTTAAGGCTCGAGGACCGAAAGTGGCTAGGCATCTAAGAAAGGTCGAAAGATTCTTCGAGGCTTTCTGACCCTCGAAGGCTCTACAGCTATGGAGAACTGAGGACATCCAAGCCAATGCTTTGACCCACACGGCTCACTGAAGCTGAAGAAGCCAAAGAAGCCAAGGAAGCGAAAGACGTGTTTCACTGTAGCCACTATGGCTCATTGTAGTCGCTATGAAGATAATCTAGCCCACTATAGCTGCCTCGGCCTACTATAGCTGATTCTGTCCATTGAAGCCGATATTGCCCACTATAGCCATCATGGTCCACTGTAGCCATCCAACTTACTATAGTTGCTATGAAGATAATCTAGCCTACTGTAGCGTTATGAAGATAATCTGGCCTACTATAGTCAATCTCGTCCCACTATAGCCAATTCGATCGATTATAGCCGATGTGATCTACTATAGCCACCACGGTCTACTATAGTCACTATAAAGATAATTTGGTTCATTGTAGCCAGTCTCGACCCACTATAACTGACTTGGCTTACAATAGCCACCATAGCCCACTATAGTCGCTATGAAGATAATCTGGCCTATTTGTAGCTGACGATCCACTTTAGCCATCGTGATCTACTATAGTCATCGCAATCCACTATAGCTACCGCGGTCCACTATAGCCGCTATGAAGATAATCTAGCCCACTAAAGTCAATGAGAGCTAAATCTCTAGGAACCCCATGCTGCCAACAAAAGCCAACGACAATAATAGAAGAAACACTAGATGACACACCAAAAAAAATCTCAGCAAAAAAAGTACTTTATTCAAAAAGTTTGTGTACATCCTAAAGAAATTCTTTATATATTAATTTTAGTCGAGTAAATCTCGTTACAACAAAAGAAAAAAAAATATAGAGTTTGGGCCCGACCAATGTCTTTGGAGCATAAGCCGAGCCCTAACAGATGCAACCCCTGAAGGGGATTGCATTTTGCAATGAGCATCGACCTTTGTAAAAGGATATCGAGGATGGCATGGTAGTTTTCTCAGCAGAAATCCATCCATCTCTCGGATATTTCTTTAAGGAAGGCTGAAAAGCAATACTTGGAGAGGCAAGAAATAAGTCCTCCAAAAAGGTGCAAAATCTTTTTGGAAAAGATAATGCATTAGAAGCCCACAGATGGCCGCTGCTGTAGTCTCATAGCTAGAGCAACAGAATTTTTCAACACCTTTCACGCCAAAGCAGGATGCTTGCTGACAAGAAAGATCTCTCAAGATGGAGAAGAGTGCCGATGATCCTTCTACATTGGACAAGGTGACATCATCACAACATACCAAGGCAATACCAATACCAAGCAGTGGAATCCCTACTTATAGAAGGGGCAGGCCCAGGCATGTTCAAGCACCCCATTGATTGTGCGATAGGTGTTGCCATCCAAAAGGTCTTTGAAGCTATACCCCTTGGAGAGCAGATATCAGCATTAAATGCTAAGCCTCACTAGATTTTTGGATTGTATGGATCTATTGTACAACACTCAAGATGAATCATTATTGTCTATGATCTGCAGAAGGTGGTACAATGCCAATCACCATCCAGCACCTAGTGCGTGAACATGTCCGCAATTTTCAAAAGGGTTCATTTATAGCATGTTGACAAAGCAAGTGCTTTGGATAAGGTTAAAAGAGATCTCAGCTCGAGCATGAAAATCGATCCTGCTGACCCATCTGAACCATTCGGATCCTTGACCGAGGTAAAGAGCCAACTGATGTGAAGCATCGCAAAAAGCTTTATAAAAAAGGTATATATCATAAAAATACATTTTTATCAACTAAAAGTTTCTTTACGAAATGATGCTAAAAAGGAAGCACCAAAAATAAGTATAGAAAGGAGAAATATCTAGTCTTTGTCTAAGAAAAATGCCCCAACTTCTTCATCATTGTTCCCAAGGTAAAGGCGTCTCAAGTCCAACTTTGGAACCATCCGCCTCAGGCGAGCATTGCAGTCTTCAAAGCCTTAAATGAAAGTAGAAGAAGATGCCTCGACGATCTCCTCCTCGAAGTTCGTCGAAGCCTTGTACTCAATGCATCGAAATCTAACCTCGGTAGGAATACCTACCGAGGCATCGACGAATCCCCTAATACCTTCGGGCAAAAAAAGGTTCACTCTAAGCCTTGCCAACCTAATAGGAGGAGGCGGGGCCTAGCCTCATAAAAGAGGGGTATAAAATAACTCTAACACCATAGATGCAACTGACCCAAACTACAATGGAGCAAAAGCAGGAGGCTCCACCTGGATGCTTCTTGTCCTTTTGGATGAGGATTCTCTTTTTGAGGAGCTCATCTTCTTCTTCTAACTTAATTGATGACAGTTATGACTTCATGGCTACTAGATAGAATAGAGAATTTTTTCCTAACGGCTATAACGATAAAAGAACAACTAGTAATGGGATGATGAAAACAGGCTGGATAGATTGGTCTATTTATATAGATCACTGACGGTATAGATTCAATGATCAAGTCATAAAATCTTGCCACTTGAATGATTTCAAAGCGGCAAACCTCACAACTTTTCATTGCAACCCCTCTACGATCGAGCCATGTGAGGCAAAATGCACATGAGAACTTGTTATCACCTGACATATGGCAAGCCCTAGCAAGACCAAGAACAATCTCCAGTTTCTCCTTCTTGGGGTATTGCCCTATGATTCCTCGAACTTCCTCCATAATAATGGCATAGTGGGTCGAAAGGCATTGTAGCAATTGATCCCTAGAAGTTCCTTCTTTTAAAATGCAATAAAAAGGATGCGCCCAATTATTGAATCGGCGATTTAACTACCAAGGCAATAACTTCCTTTACCTGAAGTCAAAAACCCACTTCAAACTTGAAAGTGGGGGCATCTATTGAGAAAATGATGATCGAGTCTAATCCTTTCAAACTTGCCCAAGACTACCTAATGAATTCACACCCGATGTAGATCAAGGACCGCCAACCCAGCTAGCCAAATGGAAGAAATCTCCATCTAATATCCACGACTAACATTCTTGACTTAAAGGAAAAGGGAAGATTCCTTTCTTAGTAAGATACCAGGATGTCGCCAAACAGCCTACAGTGCTAGGCCTAACAAACTCACAAATTTCAGTTAGCGGCCTATGGGCTCAACCTCCATGTGAAACAGGTACAAAAAGGATCCTTAGGTAAGAAAGAAGCAATAAGCACAAGCATGGGGATGAGAAAGGAGAATACTCTCCGCTCTTTCGATTTCCAAAGCTCCTATTAACTTAAGCATCGAAGGATCTCCTATAAAAACACCCCCAGTGAGTGTAGACTTTCTTTACAGGTATCATTCGATACCATAAATTGAAAACAGCATTCAGCTCTAGCTACATCAGCAACCTTCCGGAGCCTTACGGCAATAATAGGGACCACTATGTGATTCATAAATGATTGTGTCTTCAATATTAGACCTCTTCTTTTCAATCCCTAACTAATAAGTATCCTAACTGTATCTCCATATCATCTCCATACAAAAACAAGGGAGGAGTTAAGAGGAAAAGAAGTAGACAAGGAATTGGAAAATATAATGTAGAAACGCATACTACCTGGAGAAGATCAAATATGCTGGTCAAGGAAGAGATGCTGGAAAAAGAAATTAGGAGAGAGTAAAATAAATTTATTCAAGAAAAATATTATAAGCCAAAAACGATAATTGACTCTTGCTCTCACAAAAACGAAGAACCTCTCTCCCTCTATGTATGTGGCATCTCAGATAAACGCACCTCTCTCCCTTAGGTGTCACACACAAGGATGTCTCGTGCTCATGAAAGAGGAGAAATCAAAGATCCTTTAAAAAAAAAACATCATAGAGACCAAACAAGTGCTTGCTTGGTTTCTATCCAAATTTGACAACCACCGGGAAGCCAACGTCCGCTAAAAGATAAACTTTAACGTCTAAAAATAAATAAAAACTAATTTTGCATTAGAGTTCATGATAACTCCAACGCTCCCTCTCATTACGAACTCGATGCTAGCAACACCGAGCTTGCCATGCAAAGCTTCAAAATGCTGGACCATCAATTCTTTGGTGACAATATCGATATATTGGTCCTTTATAGAAAATGAAAATAAATTAATTTTTTCATCTATAATTTTCTTTTTAATTAAGTAATGACAAACGTAGGTATACTTTATTTTGCGGTAAATGCTAGATTCTTTGTCAATCAGATAGCACTTCCATTATTACAAAAAAGTGGAACAATATAATTAGTGTTAGAAGTCACTAGCAATCTTGTAAGCCAAGTTGATATCGGTGAAGTCAGCTATATTGATATTGGTAAAATTGGTCATCATAATATGAATATCAAATCATAATAGAGTCCACGCATTTGTACATACGCACAATAAATTACTAAAATCTCTAGAACCATGCCGAATAATTATCTTAAAAATCATCAATAATTAAGTTGTTGCTTAGAAAACTATGCTCTAAAAAATATAATCAAAGTCATACACACCTTGGCCATCAACCTTGCTATAATATCATATAGAATAGCATTTTATTTGGAGTAGGTCAAAGACGCTGGCTTAGGAACTAGAACAAACACCCAAAAAAAATAATAACAAGAGATGCTGGAAGAAAAATTTAGGAGAGGGTAAATTAAAGTTATTCAAAAAAAAATTATAAGCCAAAAGCAATACTCCACCTCCCACCCCACCCTACCCCAACCCAACCCCACCAAAAAAAAGGTGGCATTTTAACTAAAGATGCCTCTCTTTCTCCGTTGCACGTTGCACACAAGGACATCTCATGCTCATGAAAGAAAGAAAAGAGACATCGGTTTCTTAAAAAGAACATCACATGCGACCAGATAAGTGTTTGGTTTCTATCAAAAAAAAAAAAAATTCTTTATGTACAGTAGTATAATAATAATAATGCACCATACCACCCCATTGAATAATATAGCACCACTTTCAAACACACATAAAATATCATAATTTTATTTTTTAATTTAAAATTTTAAATAATAAAAATATTTATTTATTTTCAAAAAATTATGATATTCTATGATCTGTTATGACATCGTATGGTGCATATTATGGCTTACTGAAAAGTGAAAAAAAATGTCATAAGAAGGAAGGTTTCAATGACGAAAATATTCTTCTAGAAACAGATCACAAGATATCATAACAGATCATGGGATATTATAATTTTTTCAAAATAAAAAGATATTTTCATCATTCAAAATTTTAAATAAAAAAGAATGGTTATGTGGTCTAATGAGATGGCACGATGCACTCCATATTGATTTTATAATACCGCACGTATTGCACAAAGTATTACTTCTAAAGTTTGAAAACTATCAGAAAATCGATGCCTATGATGAGACAAAATTTTGTATATTGAGCCTAAAGCTTAATCTATTTATCCTATACCAGCACCAAAAATCAATTTAATATTAGAACTCATGATATCTACAGCACTCTCACTCGTTACAAATTCAATTCTAATAATGTTAAGCTTTCCAATGCAAAGCTTCATATCACTTGACCATCAATTTTTTGGTGAATATGTCCACCAACTAATTCTTTGTAGAAATTAGAATCAAATCAACTTCTTTATCTACAATTTTTTCTTTAATTAAGTGATGATAAACTTCGATGTACTCTATCATTGCATTAAAGATTGGATTTCTCACCAATTAGACAGCACCATTATGATCACAATCAAGATGAACAACATGGTGAGTGTCATGACTCAAGTCACCAAGCAATATTGTGAGCTAAGTTAATATCGAGGAAGTCGACTATATTAATGTTGGTGAAGTTGGCCATTTTGGCCCAACTATCAAATTATAATAAAGTTCATACATTTGTACACATGCATAATGAATTACTAGAAAGTTTTAGAATCATGTCGAATAATTACCTTCAAAACTACTATGGAGGTTACCTGTCATCTGATCTGATCTTTCTTTCTCAGATTATAATCGAGCACCCATTGATGATCCGATAAGACTATCTTAGACATCAGGAAGAGATCTAAGAAGTTGAGGTAAAGCGACATATAATATTGGCTCCTATCCAATCTCAAAATCGATATTTACCAACCCTAAGGTTGGGAGCCAATTGACAATAGAGGGTGATGCCTCATGTGTCGTATGGATGTTGATATATTTGGGGTGAGGTTTTGGCCACTCTCTGATCTTTGGTTACTAAGCCGTCCGACTATATATGCGGTCTTTGCAGCCTTCTAGTAGCCTTTAAGGTGCAGGGGTGGCCTACAATTGCCATCCATATTTAACAATCTTAGACATGGGATAGTGGGCAAAACAACAACTTGTCAGATCATAGCACCGCAGGCTCGGGCGGCCTCCAGCAGCTTGTTAAGTCATGGCATATTAGGCCGCTAGCGACCTATGTGACTCGGGTGCAGTCTACGACTCTATTTCTACATAAAGAGATAAAAAATGGGATCCTAAGATAAGCCCCACAGGGGAGAATAATTCATGCTCTTGCTTTTCTTCTCTCTTTCTCTACTGTTCTCAAGCTCCGACTGACTAAAGCATTAGAAGATCCTCCATCGGAGAGCATTCAGCAAATGTAGATTTTCTCTATAGATTTTTCATAGTGCTCTAGCCTCTCGATTGGGGAGTATCCAATTTTGACCGCAACCATCACAGATTGGAGACTTGCAATAATAAAAACCACTAACAATTGAGTCACTACTTCAAAAATTATTTTCCAAAAATTCTAATCTGCATACCGCTTGGCCATCTTACTTTGATACTACGAAGAATGGCACACCATCTATGGTAAATCAAATGTACTGGTTAATGATCCATAATAAACACAACAAAATAATAGATAAGGAAGAGATGCTAGAAGAAAAAATTAGAAGAAAGTAAAATAAATTTATTAAAAAAAAAAATGACATAAGCCAAAAAGCTATGCTTTACTCTTGCTCTCACCAAAAAAGGAAAAAAAAAAAAAAAAAAGAGAAAGAACCTTTCTCTATCTACGTGGCATCTCAACTAAAGAGGATCGATGCCTCGTACTCAAAAAAGGAAAGATCCACTGAAGGTCCCTTGAAAAGAACATATGGGACCAAATAAGTGTTTGGTTCTCACCCAAATTTGAAAACCACCATAGGAAGCCAATGCCCCCTAAAAGACACTTGAAACCAGGCAAAACATGGAACTTTGGTTCAGTCATAGGAAGGGCTAGATGATTGGGTCGTTAGTGATCACAAGATCATCATGGTCCAAACTCTAAACCAGGTTGATTAGATCATGTTGGGTCACATGATAGCTTGCTAAAAATTAGACAGGAACGACAACTTGGTTATTTATCATTCTTTTTCTCCTAAAAAATGAAAATAAACGTCAATATAACATAACAAAAATGGAAATAGTGAACTCACATTTGCCCATATAGCAGAAAAGAACTAACTCACAAATATAGGTGCATCATGGCTATCATTTTCATTCTTAAAATACCACTAAATTAATTCCATCATATTATTTGACATAAGATTTAAAAGTGAAACCTCTAAAACCTAAGAAGGTACAAACAGAGATACCAATATTTACATAGAAAGCAAGATGACATGGAAGGATGCAAGGCATCTTGAAATCCACAGCTAATTATTGAAGATCTTCCAACAAAATTTTATGCAATATTTTTCTTGCCGTCAAAATGTTCCACAACCAATGGCATAAGTTTTAGAAAAAAAAATATCTAAAAAATCAAACTTATTTTTAAGTCCCCGTACCCTACGAAGTTATTTTTAAATCCCTGAGTTGCACAGAAATTATTTTTAGATCTTCATAAGCTAAGCCATTGGCTTAATAGTAAAAACAAGGATAAAAAATAGAAGTTACAAATACAATGCAACTTTAGTTAATCAACGTCAGATAGCATGAGGCTTACCCAAAAAATTTATGTTTTCTTTTTTCTTTTAAATTATTTTTTTTTAAAAAATCAAAAGCAAAGTGGAGACTTTCACACTACTTGAAATTTCTAGAAATCAAATAATGATGCAAAGGGGCTCTAAAGGGTGTATTTTAAAAAAAAAAAATATTCACCTTAAACGATAAATGATTTTTATTTATTTTTTTTCCAAAAGAAAGGAAGGGAAAAACCTGTACAATATCTTAGGAAAAAGAAAAAAGATTATAATATTAAAGTCTAGGGATGGGAGAAAAATATGAGATGATCAATATAGTCTATCCAAGTGTTAAATATGATAAGTATTGAATTTGACACCAAATTAAATAAAAACTATTTATCTTTGAGTTATACATAATCAACCAATCTCTAAATACTTAAATTATATGTCTTATGATCCTTTTTTTTTTCTTTTGAATTAGTATCATAAAAAATATGGCCGTCACTATATATTATATCCCACATAAAAGGTTGCACACGAGTTAGAGAGGTTCCTTCTAATAATTCAACAGGAGGGATTCCTTCTAATAGTTCCATTGAGAGTTTGCACCACACATAATACGGATGTCGACAGAAAGATTCCTTTTGACACAGACCGTGGTTTCCTTTTTGTTGGAATTTTTTTTTATACTAATTTCATGTGCTGATATATGCTATATGTATAACAAACCTAAAAAAATGAAATAACAAGATATCTTAGATGGTGAAGTCTATTGTACAACAAAATTATATGAAGAGAATAATAGGTTTTAGGGAAACCAGAAGGAACTATATGCAAATTATTGGGTAAGAAACTCCATGAACATATTTAATAATATGGTACTTGAATGACCAGAATGGATACTACCACTTTTTTAAGATTAGATAAATAATTTTGTTATCAACAAGTAACTAACATAAAATTTATCAGAAAAAAATAGTAGAAAAAGAAGAAGTAACTATAAAAATAAACATGTTAGATAATATAAAATATTTATATTTATTTTAAATGAATAGTAAATGAATTAGATATTAATATTTCTAAAACTCTCGAGTCATGAACAATTAAGTACCTTAAAAAAGAAAAATTGTTACTAATTTAGAAAGTATCTATTGCTCATCTTTATTTCGCTTCTCGGTGGCTGAGTTAAATAACGCAGTATACCTTTCTACATCCCCAAATAGGGATCATTTTTAACATTTCCTTTTTATGAGAAAAGATAAAAACTTTAAACCGTAAGATCGACCATCCAACGGCCATCAGGCTTGGCTGACGCTTTAAGACGGACGCGTCCCCCTCTCCCCAACCTAAGAATCTCTCGCCCTTTCCTTTTCCGGCTCATCACGCGAGACCGAGATTGTTGCATCTCGCTCAGGTCCTCTCTTCCATGCTGAAGTCTTGATTCTTACTTTTTCTTTAATTTCTCCTTTACTCTCCAATCGCTCTGAATGCTTTTCTACGATTTCTTTTTGTTATTAATTCGTGTTGCAAATTGATGTTTGGATTTCGATCTGTTTCTCTCTGCAATTTCAATTTGTTTCTATTTGATCCGTATATATGTTTAGTTTGCTCTAATATTTCCTTAGATCCATCATCATCTAGGACAATCTGTGTCTTTCTTTCTTTCTCTTTTTCCTCTCTGTTTTTTTTTTTTTTTTTTGTGGTGGGTTGGGGGTTGGGGGGATGGGGAACCCCAGAAGTGATTCCTATCTGCAGGGGTTTTTATCATGATACTGGAATTTGTGGTTATTTTGTGCTATGGTTGGTTTGATTCTGTTGATTTGCGTGAGATTTGTCTGTAAACGCAGAGGTAAAGGAAACCGATAAATCGATTGCCAGTGGCTCTAGTGATTGCATGTTTTGAATTTGGTATATTGATCAGGTGGTTGCGGTTGATTTGTGAGATAAGCGTGTCGCAGATATTTTCCCTGGAATATTGATGAGAATGCTAAGGCTTATTGCTGCGAGTTCGTTAGAATAATCTGAAATATGTGAGATTTATTATGGTGCACGGAAATTTTCTTTGGTAGAATTACATGTTTTCCCCCTTATAAAAGTTCGACGCTTAAAACTGTGTTTTCTAGGGATCTAGATTAAAAGCTGCACATGATCGGCATGATAACAGCACCTTACCGGACTATAAAGGCCCGAATGAGGGCTATATTGGCCCTTTTGATGCAACTTGGTCTGTCCAAATGTTGGTTAGTTATCATTTAGTATGTTTATTTCTTTGATTATGATCTGATTTTGATGGTATATTGCTATCTGCTGTTGGACATCCAAATGTAAAATAGGTTCCTAGTTGCTTTAGTTGGTTCAGGGTTTGGAAGAAAAGGATCCTCAAAATACTAATTTGTAACTCTTTCTAGGCAAAAAAAGGGAAAATACTTTGAGGTGCTTGTTTTATGCACATGAAAAATTCTCTGGGTCCAATTGGACTAGCCCATTTGAAATCGGCCCATGTCCCACCCAAAACTAGCAAAAAAAATAAAAAAAATAAAAAAAAAACATAAAAAGAGGAAGGAAGACTCTTATTGGGAGTCTTTTTTTTCTCATCGAATCCAACTAAGAATCGACCTCCTAGGGCTTCTGAAAACCTAGAAAATCTTCTATAAATCTCCCTCTCCCCCTCCTAAATAATCCATGACGGGCACAGGCCATCCTCCCTCTTCTTTCTTCCTATTTTCTTCTGTTGGAGTCGCAGATTGACGTCACCGTGTCCGCCTAAAATCCTTGCCGGAGACCTCACCGGAGCGCAAGGTAAGCCCGGCCCCCCTTCCTCTCTTTCTTCCCCTTTTTCCCATGTCATTGTGCACCGTTGCCGACCATTGATTTCGCCAAAAAATCAAGAAAAGAACTCTGTTTATCCCCTATTTTTTTTACTCTTTTCTTTGATTTCTCGTTGGCCAATGCTCGCTGCCGGTCGTCCTTTGCTCCATCGCCATCGGCTGTTTGTTGCCGCAGCCTGTCGCCGGTCTTCCGGCCAAGAACCACCGCCCCTTCCTCCCTTGTTCGGCCAAGAAAAAGAAAGAAGAAAAAGAAGAAAAAGAAGAAGAGAAGAAAAGGAAAAAAAAAGAAAAAAAAAGAGAGAGAAAAGTTCTTTCTCCTTATTTCTCTAGGGTTTCTCTGTCCACCCGCTCTTTTTCTCTCTCTATCTGATCCATGATCTTCAATAGGACTTGAGATGAAAACAAGATGACTGAAGACTGCTTTGATATCCATGTAGTTTATCGGATCCCAACTCGGTCCTTGTCAGAAATTCATAGCATCCGATCATAGTTAACCCCTATTGAGTCACCCAGATATGATCCTTGATAATTTTGATCATAAATTCCTCTTTTGAGGAATACAAAGTTTCTCTCCACTTTCTCTCTCTAAGAAAATCTAGGGACTCTAGTATCGAGCCATGTCTTCCTCTTCTAGGGACCCAGGTTGACTCCAATAAGATGACCTCGAATTGATTTGGTACTTAGATGGTCCAGTGGATTGATCACCTAGTCAATCGCCTCTTTTATTATTATTTAATTTTATTGAATTTAATGAATAAAAATTGATTATGAATTAATATTTAAAATAGGATTACTTGATTCATCTAATGAAGTCTGAAGATCTAGGACGAACGAGGTAAGTGGATCTTACGCTTCTTATTTATTTTCAAATTATCATGTTTTTCATGTAAATAATCTATTACTAATGAAATCATGTTTTCATAAAATAAGGATCATCATATGACATATGAAAAAGAATGTTTTATTATGCTCATTGATTCCATGAATATGTTTATGAAAATAGCAAGTTTATGAAGTATGAATTTTATTGTTTTTCCATCTTTGTATATGTATGTTTTAAGAAAAAGATATAAAGATTTCAAAGGCTCTAAGATAGCTATGAACGAATATCTAAAATTGGAAAGTCGACATCCGGAGCTAGTATTCACAAGAAACATGGCCTCGCTAATGGGTATAAATTTAGCAAAAAAATAAAAATTTTGTCAATTAAGAAACATGGCATTGTTACGGGTATAAAGTGACCTTAGTATAAATATCTTTGAGTAATATTTTGAAATATGACATAAATATATGGCAAGAATGATTTACGAATTATGTTTATGAAACTTCATGATTTATGCATGCATAATTGTGCGTATGACTTGTTTTATTTTATGCTTTATGAAATGCTTTATTTTATAATATCTATTATTTTTTAAATATTGTATTATCATAGAAAAACTTATGTTTGATTTGGTAAGGAAGTGTAGGTTTACTTACTGAGCTAGTGTAGCTCATAAATTTTTATTTTTTTTTTATAGAGGATTAAGGTTAGGAATGATGAAGAATCTAGGCTTGGGGGTCTGCATAACAAGCTTGAGAATTTTGGTAGCTGAACTTAGTTTATTAAATGATTATGAACTTGCAGTGGATTATTTATGAATTTTGAGACATGGATTTTGGTTTTGGATTTAGATGCTTTGAACTAGTTGTGGTTTAATTAAGAATTTGAATTGAACCTTTTTATTACTTTTATTTATGATGCATCTATTATCCAATTTAAGAAATTAAATGTTGGTTTCATGTTATCTTGGGCTGCACCCCTCGGTAACGTGGCCGTATTATATCTCAGATTTGGGGTGTAACAAATTTATAACTCTTTCTAGGCAAAAAAGGGGAAAATACTTTGAGGTGCCTGTTTTATGCACATGAAAAATTCTCTAGGCCCAATAAAGTGGCATGGCAACTCATCATTCAACCATTGTCAGTGCATCACATTAATATATGGGGTTGTGCTAATCCCCTCCTGCCATGTGGTTGAGAGTATTTTCTTGTGCACAAAATAGGAGCCACATAGCATTAATTGTGCACACGTGAGAGAGAGAGAGAGAGAGAGAGAGAGAGAGAGAGAGAGAGAGAGAGAGAGAGAGAGAGACCAGTCAGTAAGGCTTAGCTGTCTTTTTTCATGGGTCAGGAGTAATCTTGATTATATCTCCCCAAGATATATTTAGTCACCGACGAGGAAAAGGGTTCAGTTTGATGATCAAATATTCATGTCTGCAGCAGTTTGAGGGCCTCTGGACATGCAGTGGTAGGATGTTCCTACTGTTTCAAACAATAGAAGTAGGAGAAGTAATGGGGGCAAAAGGGAGCTTGTTTGTTTGATTTTTTAATATTCTTGTGCAGCTAGTTAAGGTTATATACCCTGAGGAAAAGAGGGTCAATCTTTCTGTCATTCCAAGGATTATATCTTTTCAATCTGTCTATATGCTCGTTTTGATGGATTTGCCCCCATGATGGATAATCGATAAGTTAATGGACATGTAGTTCATATTGGCAATAGTTAAGATACATGGATCAAAAACTTGAGGGGAAAGATTGCAATTGCTACTGAGCTTGTGGTGTCTTTTTTTCCCCTTGTCCTTTAGTTGATGAGAATGCTTGCATAATATGCACTGATGATCATAATTTACCAATTTTGAAGGTCACAACAAATTACAAACCTTCCTGGTATTTTTGGATCATGCCCTTCAGCCTCACTGGTATCCTGCTGTTAAAATAACAATCTAGGAACACAATTCTTCTTTGTTCACCCCTTCTGAATTTTGTTTTGTATCTGTTAAATTTGAGGTAACAACAGTTGTCAGACTATGGTATTCCACAGCCGTCTTTTCTCATTGGAACCTTATTTTCTTTTATAACTAGCCATTCTGCATAATCCATATTTTTTATATTACAAATTATATGTTAATCTTATTGTGAAGATTTCTTTTATATTTCAGCATATACAATTTTTCCTGAGTGGTTGCTAATTATGGCTAACAAATCTCATTTAGATGAATCCTTAGATTATGTTCTTCTGACTATTGGCCAGCCACTGAGTTACTTAGGCAATGCTGAATGCTCTCTTAGCATTTTCTCAGCTTTTCTTTGCTCTTTCCTTATTGTTTCAATTTACTATCATCAGTTTATTTTATTTAGGTGCAATGTTGAATTCTTTATTTATTTGTTGATAATTGTGCCCCCAGTTTTACTAATCATATCGTCACTATCTCTTAGGATCTGTTTAATTGCTGAGAAAACAAGAGAAAGAAAGTTAGGGGGGGAATCTTCTTTTCCATTGTTTGACAATGAAAAAAAACATTCAGAGGAAAATGAGAAGAAAAGAAAGGGCTCAGATATTTCTTCTCCTAAATGTAGTGATTTTGAAACAAACAAGAAAGTGGCTAAGGAAAATTCTACCATATATAACCACTTTTTCTGTAACTTGCTTTTCAGTTTCTTATTTCAACCCAATGTGAGATGATTTCCTTTTTTTTAATTTTAATTTAAATTTTGTCCGTTAATCTTCTTTTTCTTTCACTTCTTCAGCAATCAGAAACAGTTTGTTTCGCAATTCGTTTTTTTTTTTTTTTTTTGTGCGCGCCATAACATACTGGCACCCAATGGATGTTCCACCAGTACTCTACCAAATGCTTTTATTGTTAACCTTCTCCGACATATTAGCATTACACTCTCAGAGTTCATTTTCACTTGATATTTCATTTGATATGCTAAATGTTTATATTCTCACCATAGTTGCAGTAATTGCTGTAATTAGTCCTATGCCAACTAAATATGCTATAATTGACCAATGAATTTTGCAGAATAATTGTCTTTGGTGTAACCTGATACTTATGGAAATGCTGGATTTTGTAAGTGGTGAACTGATCGATAAGTGATTACTCAGGTTTAGCCAAGAAACTTTTTCTAGTATTAATGACTCAGTAGTCTCTGGTTTCTAATTTATAAATCTATCATATCCTTTTGGTGGCTTAACCATCAGGTTTAAAGCTTTTGTACCAACTGTTCATTTTAATCCATCAGCCACTGCCAATAGAAAATGGGTTTGAGCTGCTGCTTCTTCTTTTTCTTCTTATTTTTACTAGTTAGTTATCGGTCTTATTGAGTCTTGAATTCTAATTCATTTTTTTGGTCGAGTACCTTTACAAATTACTCCTGCTTTTGTCAGAATCTTTTCACGATGATTGAGATCAATCCATTTGTTCATACTTCATAGTCATGAGAACTAGATTGTGAAGGGCTTGTCCAAATATCTCATACCATGTTGATCTTATCAATAAATGAGCAAAGGTCCATAAGAGACTCCAGTTTCATCATCCTAGATAAACAATGATCGTTAATAGTATTTTCCTAGATTATCAAAGATCTTTTACTTAGTAATGTCCATTTGAGCAGTAATGGGGCAACTAGAATCATGTTAGATGCTATCATTGTTATGTATATCACTGTTTTCAGTTCTATTTCTGCCATACAGTCACTTCTTTAGTATGACTTGTTGGTGTGCTTTCCAACATTTCAAAATGCACATGGCATGATGTGGCCTATTAATCTTTCAGGTAGCTGCTGTAGTTCCAAAATTGTCTTTACTTTGTTGTTCTGATCCTGCTTTGCCATGTCATATAATTCCTTATTCAGTTCATGTTGTGGCTTCTTAAATATATAGTATGCTCTGTTTTGTGCAGCTAGCTCTCTGTGACCTTTGTGCTATAAGCTTTCTTAAAATGGCTGACGGCCATGAAACTGATAAGAATATTGAGATTTGGAAGATTAAGAAATTAATCAAGGCACTGGAAGCTGCAAGAGGTAATGGCACAAGCATGATTTCTCTGATCATGCCACCCCGTGATCAAATTTCTCGAGTCACTAAAATGTTGGGTGATGAGTATGGAACTGCCTCGAATATCAAAAGCAGAGTTAATCGACAGTCTGTCTTGGCTGCCATCACTTCTGCTCAGCAGAGGTTGAAGCTTTATAGCAAGGTTCCTCCCAATGGACTAGTTCTGTACACAGGTACCATTGTTACTGAAGATGGAAAAGAAAAGAAGGTCACCATAGATTTTGAGCCATTCAAGCCGATTAATGCTTCATTGTATCTCTGTGATAACAAGTTTCATACAGAGGCATTGAATGAGCTTTTGGAATCTGATGACAAATTTGGTTTCATAGTTATGGATGGAAATGGAACTCTCTTTGGCACTTTAAGCGGCAATACTCGTGAAGTGCTTCACAAGTTCACGGTTGATCTTCCTAAGAAGCATGGAAGAGGAGGGCAGTCAGCACTGCGATTTGCTCGCCTCCGGATGGAGAAGCGCCATAATTATGTCCGCAAGACAGCTGAACTTGCCACACAATTTTTTATTAATCCTGCTACCAGTCAGCCGAATGTTGCTGGGTTGATTTTGGCTGGTTCTGCTGATTTCAAAACAGAGTTGAGCCAATCTGATATGTTTGATCCTCGTTTACAGGCTAAGATTCTCAATGTAGTTGATGTCTCATATGGAGGTGAGAATGGTTTCAATCAGGCCATCGAACTGTCTGCAGAGATTCTTTCAAATGTGAAGTTTATACAGGAAAAGAAGTTGATAGGAAAGTATTTTGAGGAAATAAGCCAGGACACTGGAAAATATGTCTTTGGAGTGGATGATACACTGAAAGCTCTTGAAATGGGTGCTGTTGAGACTCTGATCGTGTGGGAAAATTTGGATATTAACAGATACATGCTAAAGCACGGTACTACTGGGGAAATCATCATAAAGCATTTGAACAAGGACCAAGAAACAGATCAGAAGAATTTCCGAGATCCTGAAACATCTGCAGAGCTGGAAGTGCAGGAGAAGATTTCTCTCTTGGAGTGGTTTGCAAATGAGTACAGGCGATTTGGTTGCTCCCTTGAGTTTGTTACCAACAAATCTCAAGAGGGCTCTCAGTTTTGCAGGGGCTTTGGTGGCATTGGTGGGATTCTTCGCTACCAGCTAGACATAAGGGCTTTTGATGATCTGTCAGATGGAGAATATTATGAAGATTCTGAATAGCAATCAACCAACTTTGTATTAGATTTGGTCCAGGGGGGACCTGTGCTGGCCCTGCCTGCGACCGGGCATGCTCCTCGGGGGATGCCAATGTCCTTGGAAATCTATGATCGGTTTGTAGCTTAATTTTTAGCCACAAAACATCTTGCATTACTTAGCTTGTTTTTTTGTTATAGAAATTTTTGTTTGATATCCTTTTTCATTTTTGGCACAGAGGGAGTCTGGGCCTCAAGCACGGAGAAAAGAACCATAATCATCGGCATTCAGAAGAGAAGATTGCAGCAGTAGCACCACATGGAAAAATCCTCATGGCCAGCAGAAGTCTTCCTGCCAACCGGTCTGCTGGTTTGTTCCCTTTGTGATACATGTGGGTGGAATGAAAATTTTGAAGGGATTTTCTTAGTCTGCCATATTTTAAGTGGTTTATTTTTGTTCAGGGGCAGAATAACAGATTTACATGACTCAGGATGGGATCATTTCATTTGTTGGCGTGATATATGATATAGAAAATTGAAGGTTGCTTATCTGCCCGTTGCTGAGCTTTTGGTGGTTCGTTGCGCGCTGGTGCTTTATTAGGTTGTCTGATAGGAACAATTAGATAGGAAGTGACATTCCTGTTGTGTATTATGCTGTGGTTTGCATACCTACTGTAGTCTGGGTTGAGAAGTTTCCTGATTTTATTTTCACTACAACTGGAACAATTGCTGCTAGTTTGTGTTGGTAGAACCTGTTTATTTGATTAGCATATGTGCTGCTATTGCAAACTGTTTTGTTTGCATTTGTGAATCCTCTGCAGGTTATGGCGTCATTTGGATTTTGGTGTTCAACTTGACTATTTATCAGCACCAGCGTTCAGACTTGCTGAGATCTAATTGTGTGGTAATTGTTTATCTGCGTTAAGAAGCTGTGGCCCTACGTTTAGGAGACACAGTTTGCTAATTTATAGGAAGTCTGTCAATTTGTTTGCACCGATGGATTGACCTGTTGGACTGGAAATTGTTGCACGGTGTGAAAAGCAGGGTGAAGTTTAGGTACTACCCGTGTAGCACCATCATGATGTCATCCATCGTGTATGGTATTCATTTTGAACTGAGATGGCTTTGATGAGTGACGCTTGTCTTCTAAGTTACAGGTTGACAAATATTAGTAAGTTTTGTAAATTTTGATAGACAGGCATCGGCGATCAGAGCAACACCATGCAGGGGGGTAGTGTCAGCAAGCCATGCTGCGTTGGTATAACCGATCCCTGGGAAAGGCAAAGGTTAAAAATGCCTCGTTGAGATCAAAGGCTTAATCCTCGTTTGTGTAATGGATGTTAAATCTGATGCTGGTACGTATGAAAAAAATGTGATGCTGGTGTGTATGAAAATCCCGAGAATATTGAATTTTGCTATTAATTTATTGACATCTAGAACTACCTTTTTGCTTGTCTTGTTCTGTATAATTAGAGAGAGAGCTCTCTGATACGAAGTTCCGTGTTCGTGGATGGCAAATTTAGGGAGTGTAACCTGAGATCTGGGGATGTGACTGCTGGAAGGGAAGGCCGGTTTCCAGACTTCAGCAGCAAATCTGGAGTTTAGGTGACAGATGTTATGTGAAATAATTGATATGCTGATTTCTGAACCCTGACAGCAAGGCTATGCTTAGGTTTATGGTATCCAAGGTTTTCCATACCTGGTACGTACCGGTCATATCGGGTCGTATTGCTATTGAATCAGTATACCGGTCATATCGGGTCGTATTGCTATTGAATCAGTATACAGTATACGAGACATATTGAGTACTGGTACGCCGACCTGGCCCCTATATCGAATGTATTCCACTGTTAAGATAGCAAATCTTGATAGTATCTGAAGCTTAAGCTTATATTTATGCTTTTCCGTGCTCACTGCAGGTTTTCAAAGAATTTCTTGTACATATATCAAACCTCTAATGCCCTTAACCATTTTTTGAGGCCTGGGTTCTCTATCTCAACCATAGGGAGGAGGTGGAAGTTTGCTAGGTGCTTGTGCCAGTTGGCTCTTGTGATTTGGATGGATTCTGCTCTAGGATATCAGTGAGTATTTTGTTCATGTTAGAGGAAACCGGTTCTCTGGTGGAACGGTTTCCTGTACTCACTTTTTACTATATTTTTCAAAGGAATTCCAAACTAGCTTTAAATTTTCTTTTCTTATGTCTTATGCTAATTCTTTATTTCGTCTCCAGACCTCTCAATCTATGCGTGCTAGAATTCGAGGTAATAGATTCTAATATTCTTCTCTTATTCCCATATTGATAAGATTATATCTTTCTTTCATCTTTATTCTCCTATCTACAAATCTCTCGATCTGTGTCCTAGAATATGAGGTAAAATTAGGGCTCTACGTGTTTGTAGGATGGACTAGGTTAAAGAAGGGGGGCATATATACTCTTTTCAGCTGGTCCCAATTTTTTCTATCGAACATCCTTTTGCACTTCTTGGTTAGGAGAACCTGATAGTCGTCCAAAGAACTACTTGGCTTTGTAAAGTCTGATAGTCGTCCAAAGAACTACTTGGCTTTGTAAAGTTTAAAATCTTAGAAATGCTGGTAAATTATGTGCATCAATTTTGACATCATACATATCCAAAGTCACATGCAGGGGCTTCCATGAGGGATAGATGTATTTATCACAATTGTATATTAAATCATATAGAGAGACCTATCAGTTGGGATACAGTGGAGCTTTCTCATGAATACATACCTAGAATCAATGAGAACAACATAGTTAAATAATTGTCTATATATTTGAATTTTTTGATTTTGAAACTGGAGCTACGCCCCCTGAATGATGCTGTTTGAAGAGATACACGAGATCATGACGAAGCAAGATTTGACATCCATTATTTTACAATCTCTTCTACCACAATCAACTCATGTTCTGCCTATTTTATTTGAACCTCAGGTGTTCAAAATATTAGCATAAACTGGCATCAGCACATGTCAAGATGAAAACTAACTGTGTGTGCAGATGCTTATATCATAGGATTCACATTTTTTCTTTCTAAACTTCAATTGAGATTGAACTCCTAGATGGACCATGCGCGCAGCATAATGCTATGGTCCATCTAAATCTATGAATGCCTAGAATTTATAATCATTTTCCATTTAACTTATGACCGACCTATCATAGTATAATGAGCCAATTTAACTTGATTCTTCCCATCAACCACTCGCACATGCCATCAACTTGTACGTACACAATACCGGCAAGCAACATGCGCTCCCTCGTATAGGTTAGGAAGGGCTAACATATTAGAAGCCTTCAAATGTTTGAGGCTTTAAGAATCAAGCAAGGGGCTTTCATATTTTTCTCATCATTTTTTCTGAGAATTTTTATTTTATTTTATTTTATTTTGAAACAAAAAAATCGTCATTTGTTTCTTCGTTTTGTGGAGCAACTAATTTTGGCCCGGCAATATTCAAAATCCCATCACAGTAACTTAGTAGTCTCCTCGGAGCTTCCTCCATCCTTACCTTTGCTTCTAATTTTCAAGCGCTCCCCTCTACACCTCCCTCTCTCCGGAAGCCTCTTTTCTCTGCTCCACCCTCTCATACCACCTCATCTCCTTTTCAAGAAGAGTGGCAACGGGGGAGAGGAGGGCTGGTAAGGCTTCCAGCAGCTAAGCTTGAAGGACAATGTGGTTCGCACATCTACACGCATGGTTCGCCCGAGTGCCTTTGACAAAGGAAGGAAAGGAGGAGGTGGAATATGATTGGAAGGAGGAGTGGTAGCCTTTATGTTGAAGTAGTTTATGCTCTAAAAGCCATTTGTATGCAATTATAACTATTTATTAGATAAATGCATGATTTTTATCTTTTCTATGGCCATGTACAATATAGGATATATATTATATATCATTTATAGAGTTAGAAAGGAGTCCACAAGTGCTTCAGAAGGCTTATTCAAGTGGACGAGTGGTTTTTCTCGAGAGGATTGAATAAATCTAGGTACTAAATATTTATTAAAAAAACTATGGATGATGTTGGACATGGCACTTATAAAACTACCTAGGTAGACAATGATAATTTGGAGATCCTCCTTCACCGAGGTTAGAATATGCACTAATATTCAAGTATACCATTTTTATATAATGTCCAACACTGGTATCGATGGAAACCAAGCGTACGAGTTTGCAAGTAGTCTAGAGCGGAACTTCTTGTTATATTCTGAAAGTCAATAAATTTATAGCCATACGCATGTACGATCGTGATTCCCTGGATTTTGTCCTTGATAGGGAGCACAATAATTTTTTGGATTCTTATATGAGTGAAGATCAAGTTATCGAACATGAAAATTATCGTAAGTAGTATAATATCCATATTAGAACAAAGAAACATTTTGATGCTTCTTTGATGTTCCTACTTCTTGGTTGCATTGTGATCACCGCTTATGAGGTTTACAAGATCTTGTATCTATTAATCTTGAATCCAAGTGTTAGGCAATAAGAGGATACATGAGCAACCAATGGATGTTTTTAGCGTCAAAGCACATATGGGGCAAAATTTGGAATAAGCAATAGCAGAGGAAAATTTTCATGACACACCTGCTGGTAAACCGGCTTATTTACCGATGTCAGGTTTTCAGGTGTATCTATTTATTTGATTGATTCAATTTTATTTTTGTTTGGAGGCGAAGAGATGTGCAGGATGTTTAAACAATGTTAAATATCAAAGTCTAGATACCACTCTATATTTCGTATTGAGATGTGAATACCTCCTGCATATCCAATTGTTATGATGTCAATTTTGCATTTTTCACATTTGTTAAATAGGTCTAAAACTCATCCAGTTCTGATCATGATTTGCTGAGATGCTCATATGGCCGCCGACATGGAGAAAGTTTGAGTCCAAGCACCAAAAATTCAAGTAGCACCAATCCCATCCCCTCAGCTATCACTCTTTTACTCTCTCTCTCTCTCTCTCTCTCTCTCTCTCTCTCTATCTCATTGTTTCTTGATGGCTGGGTGGCTTTTGAGCAGCAAAAAGTGGACAGAGTTGAGCAAAATTCAAGGGTAGCAAAGCATTGATAGTTGCAGGAATTTCAGCTTCTGTGCCTGTTAAGGGGTGGATTGGGTAACATTTATATTGCAAGAATTGCATCAAAATACCGTTTCCGCTTTCCAGGCTTGGAAGAATGCTATTCTTATCTGGCTATTACTTCATTTTAGCATCCACAAGGCAACGAAAGCCCCTTCTTTTAGCCCCAGTGCATTGTTTATATCGGGAGCTTCTGCTTGCTTCACCTTGCTTTCCCTCATGATTGAAAACTCGGGGCCACCTGAAGGTATCGTGCATGATCCCACCGAAGCTGCAGACTTAGTCGGTGCCATGTTTCTTATGTAAGCAATTGGTGTGCGTCTATTTCTGCTCTTTCCTTTTTTTTTTTCTTGCAAAATTAACTTTGCTTGTAGGATTTATATCTGATCCTAGTTGCATAAGTTAGATTCTGTCGGAATATGTGGCATGTTGAGTTGATTGACCGCGCATGCATTCGCATGTAATGAAACCAACCTTTTATGGTGAATTTATGTAAGAATGCTAATGATTCAACTTGGGGTGAGGGCATGTTGAACCTTGAGCTATGCAAGGAGGGGTAGCCCTTCACTTGAAATCCACCAACCTCCCAAGATCTTATTTTAGACTGTCGGTACAGCCATCAATAGACTTCACCAGCAAGCTGTCCACCACCTTGAAGCTTATTAACCATTAATAAATTATCCAACACCCATGCTACATGGTTTCAAATTGTATCTAAACTTGTGTCGTAGTTTGATCTTTGATTTGAATTTCCTTTGCCTTTTGGCAGCACTGGCTGATAATTGGAACTTAATGGCCGCATAACAAAAATTTTATGAAGATGGCAATATAAAGTTTGCCGACAGAATTAATTCTGGCGTGAGCTGTCAACTACCATGATCTGATAAAATTTTGACCTCCAGTAGGATGTATAAGAGTAGAGGCACATCAGCTTGAATTGAATGCATGAAACTCGATGGTAGTTGTGGCCAATGGATGTTTTTGTTCTTGCTAATGAAGGTGACTTGCGTCCCCCATTTTTCATTATAATTGCCAACATGTCCCTATTAAGCCCTATTTGAGGATTTAACAATGCCCAGTTTGCCATTATAAATTATTTGCCCGATCAAGCATTTGATAATGGATATCATAATTTATTTTTTATTTTTCATTCTTTAGGCAAACAAACAAAGCCTCAAGATTTAAGATAACGATCATTGCAAATTACCATCAACGATTATAATATCTTCAAAAACCATTCATTACATGATTCGTATAGAACATGAATTCTTAAATGATAGTCATTGTGTAGCCATTCTCCCATCCAATGGTCAATAGCAAATGATGTGGCTCAGCTTAGAGCAGCACGTCCAGCATACCAATAATAGAGCATCACATGTCCAGTCAACCTGTTAATAACAGAGCACCATATATCTCTAAACTAAAGCACATTAAGAGCAGTTAAGGACCGGTAAGGGAGATGGTTATGATCCCATATTTATGAAATATATCATGGAATGGTTACAACATCTCAACAGTTATTACACGTTCAACGGCTACTACATGTCTAACCTTTCCGAATAACCACTTCACACCCTTGTTCCTATATATACTACACTCGAGAAATTTCTAGCATCCTTCCTATCACTTAATTTTGCTCTCCAACATCTTTTTCTTAGATCTCATCTGTTTCATTAAAACTTGATCCGGTTTAAACATCGGAAGTTCTTCCATTGGATCAAATCCGAGAAGTTTTGGTATTTTTCCTTTTTGCTCGCGAGTCAGATTCTCCATTCCTTGCAGATCTTCCAGTGTAAGCATAGTAATCCAATCAACCCGCATCAAACCAGATTTTAACACCATCATCGTTAGGTCAGATTTTGAGGACAACACTAATCAGTGTTATCAATTTTCTTATAACCATATAATAGCGACTTCAAAAGTTTAATTACTCTATGTTATGGTGACTAACAATGATCATGGAGGCTAGTTCTTGATCAAATAAACTCGATCCATGACGGAACATGAAAGATAACATGGGTCAGGTTGGAAGGATTTGCCTTTCCTTGCACGAATCCACCATTGGATGATCCACTGGGAGCTTTTAGATTTGCACAGATAGTGGATGACAGAGTTCGGATCGCATGGATCTGTGTGGTGGGTGATCCAACGGTGGATTCGCGTGAAGGAAGGTGAATCCTTCGCGAAAGATGCAAACCCGATCCAAGTAACGCTCGTTATTCCGGTCCATCATTTGGAGATGCGGGCGTCCAGGGGCGAACTTATTCCGCGCCCAGCAGGATATTCTTGGGATTTCGCTCCGGAATTAATAAATCGCGGGATATACGGACCGTCCCAAACGCGAGCAGCAGCCTTTTAGTTTAGGCTTAGAAAGGACCGCAAAGGAGATGACGAGTGGGAGCCAAGCGCTCTGCAGCAAAACCTCCCTCCTCCCTCCCTTACTCTCCTCCCGCGCTGCCAGATTCAATCCCCTCCGTCGGTTCGCCACTCGTACGGTCCGGATGGCTTCCCCCGACCCCTCCGGCCCTCCCCCTTCCTCCAAGGTGGACTCCGCCACCGCCGCCACGGCGGCGACCTCCTCCAACGCCGCCGCCGGCGCATCCTCCGTCTCCGCCTCCTCCGCCATCGACTTCCTTCACCTCTGCCACCGCCTCAAGGTCAGTCTCTCTCTCTCTCTCTCCCCCTGTGTGTGTGTGTTTGTGTCGCTCGTTGTTTTCTTGATCCACGGCAATGAAGGCGCTCTTGGTTTCCAGACGACGAAGAGAACGGGGTGGGTGCGCCGCGGGATACGGGAGCCGGAGTCGGTGGCGGACCACATGTACCGGATGGGTGTCATGGCCCTCATCGCCGGCGACATCCCCGGCGTGGATCGGGACAGGTTAGGGCTTATGATCGGAGCTCCCGCTACCCCTCTTCACGAATCTTGATGTTGTTGATGCTTTTATGGATTGTTATTTGGGAGTCACAGGGTTCTTTTCTGGTTTAGGTGTGTTAAGATGGCAATCGTGCATGATATCGCTGAAGGTGGGGTGCTAGATCCTTAGTTTTGGGTAATTTTTCCTGTAATTCTCGTTTTTTTGATTTTTCTTAAACCTAATATAAAGACACAGTTTAATTTTTACGGCACTAATGCTGTTTGGTGCAGTGAGTTTTTTAATGATGCGAGGTAAACTTCTATTTGTTTCCTAATCTCCTTTGCAGTTCAATGAGTGTAGTCTTATTACTACGACTTTTGCTCGTGAAATATCAATCTTTATGTCTTCATTGTGGCAAAACAAAAATGGATAGGAAGGTTAGGCAGCACGGACCCAACTAGGGATTATGAGCATGTGATTTGACCATGCTATGATCCATTCGACTTTGTTGCTTGCTAATGTAATCCAGTTAGAAAGATCAAAGATTGATGTAGTGCGAATCACTTAAAAGAGAAATGGAATAAAGGTAATGAGGAGGGGCGAAAATGACACATTCAGCATGTTTTTCCTAAACTATTATACTGTGACTTTTAGCTTGCAATTTACATATTGGCTGTCTTACAGCTTCAAAAGGGGTAGTTCTAAAAATAATCAGTATATGAGAATGCCCATCACTTGTCTCCTGCTTTATACCTTGTAAGGCTTAATACAACATGAGAAAAAGCATTTTCCAGTCTGTGTAGCTTAGGATCAAGGTGTGGATCAACAAATTTAAGAATTTTTATGACTAGCTCTCGACTTGGTTGCAACTATCTCTAATCTAGTGATGCTCCATGGCTAAGTCAAGTTGGGGCAAGTGAAGGGCTGATCTCCAAAATGTCGATTGGCAGGTAAGAGGCTTGCTTGATTGGTTGCAAGATCTAAGATCATGCATCCAAGGAGGCACTCTCTAGAGATCTTCTAAAATAAAGAGGGAACAAGATCTTTCCCAGTTTTCATAAGAATATACAGTATAGGGCTATGAAACATATCCAGCAGATCAACCTGCTAGGTTCAGTAATTCATCTTGACAAGACAATAAAACAAAGGAATTGTGGTTAATGTTACAATCAATTATGAGTTTGAATACTTGAACTTTTGCATTAGAGATTCAAGAAGTAGGAATTTGTTCTTCCTACCCATTGAGACAAGAGCATGATCAAAGCACTATGAGAACATTTGGAGGGATCACTAAATTCCAATTAGAGTCTACGTTCCTTATTTGCATGTGTACTTTTTTTCCTTTAATCTCAGCTAATATGGAAAAAACTTAAGCATAGAGTACAAATTAAGGGGGTTGGCTGTATTAATTGGATTGAACAAATGAATACAAGGAAAATTAACAAAACAAAAGAGAAGCGATTGTCACATCCATCCATCAAATCCTAAGTGCCAGTCATAATCTAATATTTCAAAACCGATTTAATGTTCCCTTGAGTGTTGTTTATTTACTTATATGCTCTTTAAGTTAATGCTCTGTCTTTAGTTGATAAAAGAAATGAAGTTAAGAATATATAATATCTACTTACTGATGATTATACTTTGTTGAATCTGGTATTTCTAAAAGTTAAAAGCTATTCTATTCTCTATTTAAATTTTCCTTGCAGAAAATTTTATATTTTCAACATTACTCGAATGTGCACTTAATTGTTGTTTATTTGCTCATATTTTCTTCACACTTAATGCTATGTGTCTGTAATTGGTAAAATAAATGAAGTGAAAAATATATGTTTTATTATAAACTTGAATCTAGCATTTCTAAATCTCAAGGCCTTATTATTCTCTATTTTAATTTTTTTTTTATGGCAAATTGTTTTATTAGCCATTGTTGGTGATATTGCTCCTTCTGATGGTGTGCCCAAGTTGGAAAAGAGTCGGAGAGAAAAAGAAGCATTGGAACATATGTGCAGAGTACTTGGTGAAGGGTCTAGAGGTAAATGGATGTAACTATTAGATGTTTTCTCAAGCATCTTTTTTGTAATTTGCAGAGATTTTATTTCTTGGGTGGATATTATACATATACGTGTTTTATTGGGATTTAATTATTTAAAATTATTTTCCAATATTTTTTCCAAGAGAAATGCCATCACCTGTGCAAGCATTAGCTCAGCCCATCAGGCCCTACTGGGCATGGCTTAACCTCAGTTTGAAATGAATAATAATACCTAATACCATATTTATTTATTTTGTTTATTTTCAAAGATTCTTCTGAATTTCAATAGCCTGTAAGAGGACAGAATTTTAAGGTTTTTCTGTCCTTTCCCTTCATGTATAACTGTTCTAATTGATCTAGCCAACTAGCTTGGAGTTTATAATGTTTGGAGTGTAGCTAAGATGTATGGTTAGATAAAAGCTTCAGCTTTAAATTCCTTCTCATCTAATAAAACTGATAAGCTTCACTTGTCCAAAAGATCATCTTCTCACAACCATAGCAAACAAGACTAATTGTGCAATAAAATGTTTGGTTACTAAGAAAACCATATACAGTACAAGAAACAACAAAACAAAAAGTTGTTTAGCAACCAACTTGACTTTAAAAATAGAATTTTATCAACATGGACTTTAGAAATAGAATCTTAACACCTTTTGCCACTTGATGCGCTTGCTTGTTATTGCTTAGAAAAAGTGCTTTTGCCACTTTTAAAGAGAAAAAGCACTTTCCAACAAAAGTAAATGCTTGGTGGCATTATATAAAAATGGCTTCTACAAGAAGAAAAGTCAAAAAAAAAAAGTGCTTTTAGGAGAAGCGAGAAAACCTAGTTTTGGCTTCTTTCTTTTTCTAAAGCAGAAGCAACACCAGACATGGTGCAAATCAAATTCTAGTTCTTGTTCTTGAAGGTTAACTAAATTGATTCCTTGCAATAGGTAAACATTTAGCAAGCAAAGCAACTACCATGATAGTTTTCTTCTAGGCAGAATATATTCATGCATCACCATCCTCAAAATAGTGGTTAGTATTTGGTTGCCCTCCTACATAAAATATTGACAAACATTGGTTTGGATGCTGGTAATGGTACTTTAAACCTTGCTACGTGCAAAGCAAAGGAGAATCAAATGGTGAGTTATGCAAAAGTAATAAAGAGATGATAAGGCATGTCCATTTCTAAAAACTAGTAAGTTAATACCATAGGTGGACGTTCACCTAATGAAAATAAGGTCAAGATATGCTGATAAAACCCTTTGAGAATAACTAATAGTCAAGGTTAGATATTCTGGAAAGGGGAATGTCTGCTAAAATGATTGGCCATTTTTTCATTATTAATTCTTAGGCTCTTGTTATTCAATACTTGCTACATACATTATATGGAAATAATTCTCAAGAATCCTCTCTTAATAAACAACGAAATGTAAGTTTGCTGAACAAGCAAACAAAAATCAGCCAACAGTTGTGACAATGTTGAAGACTAGGCATAATGTCATTCTCTTTACCATTCAAGAGGAAAGATTCACATCTTGGGCATCTTGACATGTCTTGCCTATATGATACCATTCCAACAAGAAACAATACGGGACAATCCTTAGACTTCAGTCCATTGATGAACTATGATGTGTTTGGTGTAATGACCCAGGACCTTACCCCAAAGGGCTGGTCCGAAGGCATTATTCGGATTTTTTGGTTTTGTATAAGTACACAAGATCTTTTTGGCACATAACTAATGTTGGACTAAATAAACCTGCATGGTCCTCATATTGTCCTAATCATTACGAATTGTCTTAGAGCGGACCTAAGGCTGACCACAGGCCAATCATGGTGTTTGTGATTGGATTTAGACATTTTGCTTGGTGAAAATATCATGACTTGAATGGGGGGAACATGTGAGGATCTATGTGGGTGTGTATTAGTCCCATATTAGTTGTGTGTTGAGAAGATTTGGGTACTCATGTAGGATCAAAGAGTCCAAGTGATACCTTCTAGCTATCTTTTTTAAATGAGATCCTGGGTCGTTACATCCAGGCCATCTTGGTTGGTACCAACTTGGATGGATTGAGATGGTTGTATCTTGATAATCAGGATAGCGTAGCATTGTAGGACATTTTTTTCTTATTTTCCCTCTTCATTCATTTTGTTAATGGTTGTTTAGGCATGTCTCAACCTGTCCCGAGATATTGTATTGACACAAAACCAAACCGGGATGACTTCCAATATCGAGACTTTAGTATTGGATCAAGAGGCATATTAATTGCATCAGTGCCTCTCTTGCTTGGGTAATCAAGAACAAAGATTTAGGTGTATGTGGCACACCCTGCACATATGCATTACACATGCCAAAATAAAAGGAAAAAAGACAATACCCTTTTTTTTAAGGAATTAACAAGTGCCATGCCACCTATGCTACATGTTGTTGTTGCCCGACATTGTACGTGTTGCCGGTGTTGCCTGCCACTATCTGATAGTTAAAAACCTTGGTACAAGTATGTATCCATTATATTCTAGAAAAGTTAATGAAAACCTCAACCTTCTTAGTAGAGTTTAAATTCTTGCCTTAATCTTTGTCTTTTTATGCACAATGAGTTTGCTTTCTTTTCTAAGTTTTAAAAGGATAATTTATCCTACTATCCTTCACTCTTTTTTCTAGACTTACTCCATCTGGCCATGCAAAAAGCTTAGCAGTCTTCAAGTTCATGATGATGAAGTTCATCTCATAGGCATGACAAAACATCAACCTATCCTCGCTTCTAATAATCCTTGCAGTTTTTCTTAGTGGATCAAACAATTGACGGAGGTGTCTTTGTATTCTTCCCAATATTGTATTCCTATATTAGTTGGGGGCTTTTTAATTTTTAATTTTTAATTTTTATTTTTGGTTATTGTGGGGGCGGGGGGTTGGGGAGCAAAAAAAGGAATGGCTGTGGTTATGACCACTACTCATGTTTTTCATATTTTAAACCAATCATGCTTTGGGAGTCAAACTTATTTCTTCCTTTCATCCTTTCTTTCTTTGTTTTTGTTTTTCATTTGGCCAATCTTTTTGCAGCAAAGGAAATTGGCGAGTTATGGATGGAGTATGAAGAAAATTCTTCTCCAGAAGCAAAGGTTGTCAAAGATTTTGACAAGGTATTTTCCCCATATATCATCTAGAAGTGACTTTGCTTTTTCGCTGAGTGAATGTTGAGGCATATGCTAAGTAATAAGTTAACAGTAGTTATTTTCTAAGTTTGTAAATTCTCTAAGTAGATTTTTGAGTGTGTAATCTTCTCTATCAAGATCACTATTTGTGTAAGCATGTTAACAGCTATTAGATGCATGGTAAATTGCCATTAATTTTGTTGCTGTGTCTTATGCACATGTTTAATATAAATTACCCTTACTGAATTCTTTGACCGGAATTCCTGCCACTCATTAATTATGTTAGATATGTCCATCAAACATCTTTCTAAAATATCTTTTACTCCACCATTATATTTTAATAAAATCCCCATTCATCTCCCTCTTATGTCATGGGAACATCTCTTCAATAAAATATAGTGCTAAAAAAGCATGCATTAGATAATAGTTTTCCATTTGCAGATTGTGTGCTATAGTTCTAGGTTATGAAATCCTTTTTCTCGAAATTCTAAGCAGTACAACCTTTTCTCTGCCAACATTGCTGTGTTGTTTCCTACCAGAAGCACATGCAATTTATCGACCAAGACATGCATATCTGCTTGAAAGGCTATTGAAATAGGCTGATATTTGGCTTGGTTTGAAATTAAGCTTGAATTATGCTCAATCAAGTAATAAATGAACCAAGCTCAATCTCAAACTTCAGGTTTGAAAGTATCTAACACCAAGCTTGATTATACCTGATCAAGATCTACTAGATTACACCCTATTCATTGTAGATAACATTGCTGTGGCATGCCACAAACCTTTTACATGGGCCCTCAATGATCATGCTGTCATCACATTAGGGCCTTGCCACAATATGGCATAGGCATTCATTGCACAAACATTGAATCAGTTCACCATTATCCCACCACTCGGTTATTGGAACCATCATGCTGCTCTCACTTCCCATTCCAATACCACTACCATATGCAGAGCATACATTTTGCTAGTGCTTGGGTCAGAAAAAATAAATTGCTTGAACTTCAATGTAGACAACAAATTAAGGAACTTGAAATATTTGATGTACCTATAGCTCAAAATTGAGAAAAAAATTAAATAAAAAAAAACATATAGGATACCTGTATGGTAGAAAATTGCATAGAAATGAGAAGTAGCAACACAAACTTCTACCTAGGCTTGGCGGGTTTGAGAACTTGATAATATCAATAAGGGTTGAGTCGAAGATGGGTCAAACTGTTCAAGCCTAACACTGAGACCTAGTATAACTTGAAACAAATTATCCACCACAACCCATACCCCATCTCTTGAAAACAGGGGTTCTTCCTAACTTGATCGAATATCAAATAGGTTTGACTTGATAAAAGTAATGAAGAAACCTAATTAACCAAAAGATAATAAATAAGTTTCAGAATAATCAAAATTCATAACATTAGAAATCTAAGAAATTGACCTCAAAATAAAAAATAAAGATATGAAAATATAATTAGTAACCAATAGTTAATAAGGGAATTTTAAATATAAGGGAAATTATGGAGGGACAATTGATGACGAAGTAATAGATATAATAAAAATGTTTAACTAAACATGTATCTAATATGCAGAAGATATTTAAAAAATTATTCTTTTGGCTTTTTGCATGTCTGAAAGCTGCAGTTTTCTATTTGGAAGAATGGGAAGAAATGGTGAATAATTGTCATAATGTTCTCTTTCATCAAGCGAAATGTCATAAGTTGTCCTTGTTTAATTTCAAACCTCATACAGTCTTCAAAACATTCTTTCTATTCCTTAGATTGTAATTCACAGAATATAGATCAGCTTTGTACGCAATCCATGACCCACTGAAATGAGGATAACCTCACCTCAATCTCAACCTTGCATGTTCTGGCTCTAACACCTGTTGCTTCCTTTCTGTTATATTTATTCTGCTCGCTTGTGTTAGAGATGATTCCTTTGCGCTAGGTAAAACTTGAACATCTCTGTCCTCTAGCTGGGCATCATACCAGATTAAAACCTGTAGTACCAAGTGAGGGAGGAATAAGAGATCGACTTGTTGCCACCATTTCCTTGGCATGCTTTCATGTCCATTTGAACATGGTCAGGATCTAGTTGGCTGCGCTGAGAGGGCAACATTGTCAGAGTGGAGAAGGGTCAGAGCCAGGAAAGACGAAGGGTACTTTGGCTGTGGGAGGAGATATGAACAAATGCTGAAATTATAGAGGAAATTAGGGATGACAATTTTAGTTGACCTGTTGGGTACTCAACTTGACCTGACCCAAATAAGGTGGATTTTATCCGATCTGATTAGAAGGTGGGTATGGGTTCTAGAAAAAATATTTGAAGTGGATTCGGATAATGGTATGCCCCTCCCCGAGCCCGATCTGTACAACCTTAATTTATATCTTTCTTTCAAAATTATAATTATTTTATAATGTTTACATGTACCTAACTTGACCTGCATCTGCAGTTTATCCTACCCGGCCTGACCTAAGGCAGATACGGGCCGCGGGGGTGGCAGGCGGGCGGGTACAGGTATTGGCCGGCCTGACCCGTTGTCATCCCTAAAGGGAACCCATGAAGTGGAAGAGCAAAGGGCAGATTTAAATGCTAAGATGCTGTGTTTTTTCCCCAGATTTATCACTTTCCATTTGGATTTTTCTCCTTTTATTGGATGGAAAGGTTTTATCTTTGTTGCCCATGTAATAGAGAAAAATGAGATTACATCTGTGGAAGGTACATGAGAAAAGGGGTTCATTTAGATGAGTATAATATAGGCAAATGTGGCATGGAAGATGCTGTAGGATCTCCCAACTGATAGTGTGTTTGTGAAAGAGAAAGGGGCCCAAACTTAAAAGTTTTTGCTGGTGTTTTTTTCACTATTTTTAGTGAGTCTATATGACGGGAAGAATATCTCTTCAATTCGTTCAATAGGCCAGAATGCTTGTTCATCTAACATGAACAAGCATACAGTTGAAAGCATTTGTTAATCTTACCAAATAAGAGGAAAATGATAAAAGATTTTCTTTCTGAATTCTACTAACATGTTTAAACAAATGAACAATTAATGTTTGCTTGTGTAGGTGGCAGAAAAAATCCTGTGAAGTTTGAAATGGATCTTTCATTTAAACCAGTAAGCTTATTATGTTAATAAATAATTGTCTAGCACACATTGGAGAGCACACATATAATTCATGTATGCACAATGAAAGTCCTTGCACTATATGTGACTTCTTATGGTTAAATTCTTCCAGTTCTTTGCAATAATGATTTTTAACCCATGTTATACAATTATGAGTAGATCTAATCATTTCATGTATTTGCTCTTCTATGATACATGAATAATCATTCTTCCTGGTAGTTGATACTGCTTGGCGATTTGTGATCTATATATTTTAGTGCTCTGAGTACTCCATCCTTCTCTTTCTATCCTATCAGTTCATATATCATTGCAGCTGGCTGGTATGGAGTCTAATAAGACTTACTCTTTTTTTTTTTTTTTTGGGTCAGGTTGAGATGATACTTCAAGCTCTAGAATATGAAAAGGGTAAAGTTTCAAATCAATCATTCTTGATTCTGTGCATTTTGGACCCCTTTTTTGTTAAAAAATGTGCTTCTGCATAGTTTACTACATTAACATGTTGAATGAAAGAAACATTTATGAATTTCTTTTATCTTTACTACAAATTAATTAGGCGATATTATTAAAGACACCACCAGCATTTTTTCAAATTAAGATGAAGAAGGTGCAGGGCCGGTGTCAAGTTGAAAATTAATTGTAACAATCCATGTAAGGAACAACATAGAGACGGCAGCAAATGTGTTGGGGCCTTAACATGTAGAATGTCAAAAAAGGGTTCGTAAGGCCAACTCAAATTAAGAACATAAGGTATTTTGGTTGTAGTCACCCTTCATAATAATGAGGGTCATTAAAACAGGTTAATCCTCCTTTCCAAACCCAATGCGAAAACAGCTCCCTTTTCTTCTGAAAAAGCACACACCACCAAATTTGATAACTGGGACAGAATACTTCTTTTTGCTCAGCTATCGACTGATTTGGTTGATGGCCTTCTGTTAACGATGCTTGTAGCCTTTCTTTGTCCACAATTGACACAAACTCTTTGAATGAACAAAGAGAGAGAAGAGTGAATCATTCGTCTAAACAGTTTGTGGTATAATAATAAAAAATGGAGGCATAATCATTGGTAGATAGATCATGCTTTACCAAATTAGTCATTAGTTTAATGGCAGGGATTATTTTTTCCCAATTACCAAAAATTAAAAGCTACATGTCTTTTTAGAAAAAAAGAGAGAGCTGTTTAAGGATTTAGGTAAAGGAGATTAACATGTCAAAATCCTGGTTGAGGGGAGTGTGGAATATTGTTTGTTGGCTGAAATCGTCTCAGGATATGTTGACCTTCCAAGACTGTATCTGAATTCTTTTGTTATACCGCTGTGTTCAAGGAACGGTGAGGTTTCAGTAATGCGTACGCTCCATGCTAAAGAATCTTTGGGCTTTTGCTATAGGCTTACGAAATTTCCACAATAAACTTTGGGTTAGTTATCTAATAACAGTTCCATATTCTAAACTTTTTTTTGGCAGGGCAAGGGATTGATTTGGATGAGTTTTTCCAGTCAACTGCAGGTATGTTTTTTGCGGTCTCGTATTAAAACACGCCTATATGTTGTAGTTACCAAGTAATTTAGAAATCTGATGTCGGCCAACAAAGGACCTGGGTTTGTTTGTTAGATATTACAAAGCAAGTTAATTAGCAAACAAGTAATCTATATAAAATTTAAGAAGGCAAAAATCATGAAATAATTTATTCCTCTGAAAGCATGATATGCCCCTGAAGGCTCCAACAACCCATGATGAATGTGCACTAGACATGAGCCTAAGTCTACATGTGCTCTAATGCAAATCCCATATGCTTCCAAGTATATTAGTTTTTGTACAACCTGATAAACTACTGATATATCAACCTTCAAACAACAAAAAAAAAAAAATCTCATTTCATCATTTCCCTGGCTCAGTTAAGAATCCCCATTGCCCACCAGCTAGTTAAGCTTATGAAGGATAACTCTTAAGATATAACAAACAAAATGCTTTTATCCCTAACATCTTAGGGCTCTGCAGGAAAATTTCAGACTGATGTTGGCAAGGCTTGGGCATCAGAGATTGCATCGAGAAGAAGAAAGGAAGAATAGCACAGCCACAGAACTTGTGCATCATTGGAAAGGAGGATAGCCATTCTTCATGGAACATCATACCAAGTAGGTTTTTTTTTTTTTTTTTTTTTTTTTTTACTATTTTTTTGTTTTCTAACACATTTTCGCATATGCCTTATGTTAGGCTTGTCAGTGCAGGTCTACTAAAAACTGAAGTGGACTAAGAAATTCAAAAGCTGCACAACTCTTCAAAGTGTTGTATTTTTGAATTGACTGTCCAACAGTGGACTACTTGTGGATATGACACGTGACTAGCATCATATCTCTGACGTTACCTGCCTTTATGCCATGTCCATGGCTTGGATGCCCTTTGTAAACGGGAGGGGACATTTTACGAAAAAAAAAAAAACAGAGTCAGACATTTAGTACCGTATGCTGGAGGTATTCTTGTAGCGATTCAAGTTCAAATCCTCTAGAATCATATCTCCTTTGCTATTCCAGTAAGCATATTATAGCATAGCATTCAACTTATATGCTGATATATGTTGGATGTTATGTGTAGAATATGATTGGAACATTCTAAATCGCCTTATGAGCCCACGCTGTTTGGACAGCTAGCGTCATTTATGCACACACTAGCATGTAACTCGCGCTATGTAGTGGGTTTTCATTTATATAAATAAAATTTTTATAGAGATGCTTTTAGTAGTAGAAGTTTTTTCACTTAAATTAAAAAAAATAAAATAAATAAATTATTAATTTATAAATTTATTTTTATAAGTTTTTTAATTAGATAAGCTGAAAAAAATTTAAAATAATATAAAATTTTTAAAAAGAATTATCTTACTTTAATTTTATTTTTTTTGAGGATGTTACCGTATCTCATGCATAATAAATAATAATAATTTTAATAAATATATGAGAAATATATATCATAGAATGTTTAATAAAGAATGTTATCGAATTATGTTAGAAGGATTTTTTAAAGGATTGGTTTTATGAAATAGATTTGTGTTTTAGGAGTTGAAAAATTTGATTCTTCTATTAATTGTGGACATGCTAGTGAAGAGTCTGTCTTTAAATTTTTAAATATAGATTCATCTTCTTTAAAAATTTTAGTAATTTTGAAGTTCAAATTGTTATCAGACTGATTTTGCGATGCAAGTACCATTTGAAAAACATAATCATTGCCGATGATTTTTTTAATAATAGTTGGAAGTATAAATATATTAGTCTTTTAGTTTGTTACTAGATTAAGTGTCGGTACATCAATTAAATGTTAAGTTTTTTTTTAAATATTATAAAATTTGTTGCATCGATACTATCTTCAGCAATAGTATTCAATTTGTACTTAATATAGTCATATTATAGTTAGATCTATCTAAAAAAAGAATATATGAAGTTTAAAATTAGTGGATCAAAATTATTTTACAGATATTTTAATTTTTAGTTATACCATGGCATTGGAGGTAGATCAATTTCTCACATTGGTTGCACCAAAAATTTTCATCATATATTTTAACAGCAGCTTTACAACTATAGCATGATTTGTACCATCATTCATAAGTTGTGTCTATTTTCTTTAATTTTGTCATATATGTAAATTTCATATTTTAAAAAGAAAATAAACTTAGTATTTTTTTTATATTATATAATCTTATAAATTAATAATAAAACATTGCAACATTCCTGATATTTAAAGAGATTTGATTGCAATAATTGTTGTATTGTTTTTCTATTAGCAATTGTCTTATGTCGTGGGTCAACAATTTTCGGTTGCTATTGTTCGGCATATGCGATTGAAATGATTGAAGTTTTTAACTTGTATTTTTATAAAAAAATATATTAAAAAGTTTTTAAAAAATTATGTTAATTAAGTATATGATGATAATTTTTTTGGAAATCAATCTTTGTTTATAATCATTGATTTCTGATATACCAATGTTCATATAAAATTTTAAAGCAGAATATGTTGATAAGTATATTTTTTCTATAGATGGAAATCATTTTGATTAATTCAAGTATAAAGATATTGGCTTTAGTTTTAATAACTTGGTAAGAAGATGTTAAATATCTTTATAAGTTCTAATGGCCATATCAGAAAAAATGATAACCACGGGACCTTCTCTTTCCTTCTTTCATATTTTTTTCAGATCAATTTCTTTAGCAAATTTGGTCCATAAAGTAATTGATACTGTCTGCATACTATGAAACATAGGGTGTATTTTTTCATGCATAGTATTATTATATGATTTTTAGATAGATAATGTTAGAAAAAAAGTAATGATAAAAATTACTCTGAATATTGAATTTTTATGTTCCTTTTATGCACCATTTTTGGTCTAACAGGTATGTGCTCAAGAGGACCCAAAGAAATGATATAGCCAATGACATGTGCAACGTAGATAATTTATTACAACAAATATATATAATTACATTATAATCTATATTTTAGAAGTTTTCAGTATGTGATGTTTGATGTATGTACTTGTAGATCATTATAATTTCTAACCAGCAAATATTTGAAGCATACGAAATTAAATCTTTGAAAAGGTATAGAGCTATCTTCATCAATAATTTCTTATATAGTTGCCCATCGATTGATGTAGATTATATATTGATAAGCAGAAGCTCTAAAACTTTTTTTGTTGAGAGCTATGCTGAATTTTTTGAAAAAATATATATTTTCTTCGATCGGTATAAATGCAATGCATGAAGAACTAAATCAGTTTGAAAGAAACAAAGTTTCGACCCTAGTTAATAGACCAAGTGATTATTCAGTGATTGAAACTAAATAGATATTTAGAAATAAATTAGATGACAATGAGATAATCATTAGAAATAAAGCTAGAGTAGTAGCTAAAAGATATAATCAAGAGGAAGATATTGATTTTGATGAAATTTTTATTCTTATTGCTAGATTAGAGGCAATTAGATTATTACTTGTATTTGCATGCTTCATGAACTTTAAATTATACCAAATGGACGTTAAAAATGTATTTTTAAATGGATACATAGTTGAGAAAGTATATGTAGAACAACCATCCATATTTAAAAGTCATGAATATCTTAATCATATTTACAAATTGCATAAGGCACTATATGGTTTAAAACAAGCTCCTAGAGCATGGTATGAGAGATTAAGTAAATTTCTAATTGATAATAAATTTTCTAGAGAAAATATTGATAAAACTTTATTTCTAAAAAAAAAAATAAAGGCTTATTGGTAGTATAAATTTATGTAGATGATATTATTTTTGGTGCTACTAATGAAAGTCTTTGCCAAGAGTTTGTCAAGCTTATGTAGGAAGAGTTCGAGATAAGCATGATGGACGAACTAAACTTCTTTCTCAGACTCCAGCTCAAGCAAAGTGAAGAGGGGATCTTCATCAACCAAATAAAATACACAAGAAAAATTTTAAAAAAGTTTGGAATGGAGAACTCAAAACTAATTGGCATACCTATGAGCCCCTCTTGCAAGCTTGATAAGGATGAAAAGGGTAAGAAAGTTGATACTAAATTATATAAAGGTGTAATAGAATCATTGCTCTATCTTACTATAAGTAGATCTGACATTATATTTAGTATTTATATGTATGCTACATATCAATCTGATCCTAGAGAATCTTATACTTTAGCTGTTAAAAGAATATTTAAATATTTATCTAGAACACTTAATGCTGGACTTTGGTATGATAAATTATCATCTTTAGAATTAATTGGATATCCGATTTTGATTTTGTTGGATGTCAATTAGATAGAAAAAGTACCAGTGGCACTTATCAATTTTTAGGAGTTAATCTAATTTCATGGTTTAGCAAGAAACAACACTCAGTAGCATTATCTATAGCTGAAGCTAAATATATTGCTGCTGGGAGTTGTTGTGCTCAAGTTTTATGGATAAAATAATAACTTGAAGACTTTGGCATAAAACTTAATAAAATTCTAATAAGATGTGATAACGGTAGTGCAATTAATCTAACTAAAAATTCAGATCCAAACATATTGAAATAAGACACCATTTTATAAGAGATCATGTACAAAATAATGATGTGATGCTTGAGTTTGTTAGTATAGATAAGTAATTAGCAGATATTTTTACTAAATCCCTTAATGAAGAGAAATTTAGCATAATTAGGAGAGAACTAGGAATGTGCTATCACTTAGATTAAGATCAAAATTAGATTCTCTTGATCCAATAGCTCTCATATCAATTAGAAATCTCTCTATAGTTCTCTAAGGATTCTAGCTAGTGAACTTGTTGATTGATTTAAAATCATATCCTCTCTCTAAAGTATCATAAAGATCTCATATTCCATAAGACTATTGATTTATCAAACTCAATTCTTAACTATCTCTCAATCAGATGCATTTATTTTTTTTTTATGAAAAATCAAAATTTTACACTACTCAACTTGGAGTCGACTCATGATTGACTCATGGTCGACTACCACTAGAGTCGACTCATGGAAACCTAAAGTTGACTCATGGTCGGAAACCTAGTTTTTAAACCTGAGTCCTCTCCTCCTCATCGCACCTCATCCCTTCACTGTTCAACCCTAGCTAGAACTATTCTATGGCCGTGAGGGATCCTCCATTGACACATCCACTTGTCCCTTTCTCAATTTGTCTTGGATTCATCCTCCACCCATGTAGAATGAGGCGTGAGAGAAAGATCCAAGTTGTCTGAAGGAGATTACATTCAGTGGAGGAGCATGAACCTTCAAGCGATGGTGATTTTGACTATAATGAAGGTAACACCGTCCTCCAATCGCTTGTTCCTCTTTCTCCCTCTCTACTAGACCGACAAGTGATAATCGAAAGAAATATAGATTTTCATTTCTTTGATCGAGAGGGATTGAGGATAAGTAGTTGGATCCAAAACCAATAGTGAGAGCGTTTCTTCTCCATCAACCAATCCATCTATCCTCGTTTATATTGAGAATTATGTTTCAAAGCCAATCATCAACCTATTGACGATTGAGATATTATAATTAATTTATTAATTAATAAAAAATATTTTGGCATATTTTTTTATCATAAATTTACATCTTTTAATAAACTCCATTGTTGTGATGAAGTTCTTAGGACTATTTAGTTTCAATAAAGAGAGGATTTATCGACTAGTCCTTAAATTTGTTCACGATTAAATGATAGGCTGTTAATTAGGATGACAACATCTATCGAGCATAGGTCGCTATATGCCATATAGGTTGATTGTCCTTTTAACCAAAGAGTGTGGAGCCATTGGTATGGCATATAGGTGAGATGTATGAGTACATCATCATTGAACATGATCAACTCTAGAGCATTCTGCTGTCGAGAATATCTTTGATGGGATATAGGTATAAGTATCTTTTAGATCTGAGATCACCTTAGTGACTTGCAAGCAACTCACTGTATTTTGGTATCGGACTAACTGAATTTCTAATTCAGCAATGGAAGGCTTCTAGGCACAGTCTAGTACTTGCAAAGTTAGAGTGTGATTAAGATAGAATTGACCACTCTAAGAGTTGGAGAAGAATATATCACTGTATTTCAATATAGCAAAATCTTGATCAGGATAATCTATCAGATGGATTTGATATTTTGAAATACAATGTAGACAACCTAATCAGAGTTGACAGTTGAACTCTGAGGTATCCTACGAGCATTATGGTCAAGGAGATGAATTATATGAAAACTATATTCGCATGGCTTCTAAGGATGGTGTTCTATACCTTTCGACCTATCCGACCGTCGGATATCATTGCTAGATAGTCACTTTGATTGGTATAAAAATTTATTCTTGTACTACCGACTTTGATTCAAACCTATGAGGTCACACACATTAGAGTTTACGTTCCGATCGGATGGTTGATCAGCGATTTAGAATCATTTTAGGATTAAACAATCAATACGATTGATATTTAACCTAGTGTAAGTGTTGCAGGAGGATCGATTAATAATTAGATTGCTAATTGACTTAATTTGATTAAGTCAGAGGGCTAAGATTAAGTCTAATTAAATATGATTTAATTAGATTTAGTTTGGACTTGATTGGATCAAGTTCAATTGGCTTATTGGATAAGTCAAGTGCAAGAAAGAACTAGTCCTAATCTAACTAGGACTCGGGTCAATCCAATTTTCTAATTTGATTAAAAAATTAAATTAAAATTAAATTTAATTTAATCTAATTTAATTAAGTTCTTAATTGGATTAGAACCTAATTTAATTTAGTTGATTTGATTTTGATTTAATTTGGTTTGAGAAATCATGTTTGACCAAGTCATAGATGGAATCCTAGTGAGACTAGGATTCCACCTTGCCCCACCTTAGCACTCCACACCCCATGCCCTCTCATTTTGTGTGATAGAGAGTCTCTCTCTGGTCTTCACACACGCCCTTTCTCTCCCTCTTATTCTCATATGGTTATTTGGTTGTTGACTAAGTCTAAGAGGAAGTTAGTTTTGATTTAGGATTCTATGAGATAGAATCCTTATAAATCAAAACATCTCCTTCTATATATGGTGCACATCTTCTATTTTTCCTCCCTAATTCCACGTGAGTGAGAGGTTTTTTGTGCACCTCTCCTTGCTGGATTTATTGAAAAAAATTAAAGGGGCGCCCAATTCTATGAGATAGAATCCTTATAAACCAAAACATCTCATTCCATGTATGCTGCCCATCTTCTATTTTTCCTTCCTAATTCTACGTGAGTGAGAGGTTTTTTGTGTGCCTCTCTTTGCTGGATTTATCGAAAAAAATCAGAGGGGCGCCCAAGAGTTGGGCGCCCCAACTACTTGCCAAATCTAGTCCTGTCTTGTCTAGTTTTTGATCTAGACAAGAACTCTTCTTTTTCTATAAATTTAGGATAAATTTTGGCCTGATCTTTTCATTTAATACAAAGCTTTGGAAGAGGTTTGGGGTGTGTAAAAATCAGAGGAAGAGGATCCTTTGGCATAGGGGTTCCATAGGCACCAAACTAGGTGTCTAGGTGAGAGAAAAGAGAAGAAGAAGAGAGTTTTCTTCTAGGGCTATTTTATTTCTCATCTCTCCTTCTTTTGAGTTTTTTCTGAGAGAGTCTCAGATTAAAAAATTGTTCTCTTCATTCTCATATTTTGGAGAGTCCAAGTTTCAAAGAAGAAAGCATTGGATCGACCGTCGAAGAGAAATCAGTATAGTACTAGCATGCTATGCTGATTTTCTGCATTAGAATCTTTGATCGTATTCGTGGGCTTGTGTGGATGACTCCTAGAGATTGGATGTGTGTGCGGCTCATAACTTCATCCTCAAGTATGGATCAGCAAGTTAGAATATCTAACTTGCTCAGGTAATAGATCTGATCTATTAACTTCATACCTGCATTTGATGTAGTGTAGATCTAGGTTGATTTGATCAACTTTTTCTTTCTTATTTGATTTTAATTTTTGATTTAATATCATACCTTGATCATGTAATAGATCTAAGATCTAGGTATTTATATATTTATTTAAATAAATATTTAATTTATTTAAATCTTTCGCTGTATGATTTTAAAAAAGTTTCAAGATCTATCCATGAAATCCTAGATCTGGTTCCTTCAATTGATATCAGAGCCTAGGTTCTTATTATATGATTTTTGTGTATGTTTAGATTATTTCTTAGATTAGATCTAATTTATAATCTAATTATTAAATCTAAAATTTTAAAAAAAATTTAGATCTCATGAACTGCTATAAGGTTGTCCTACTGTAAGATTTATCCCTTACAGTGAAAAGGTTGTCCTAGTTCATGATGATCTGACTCTAATCATAAATTTATTAGATTTGATCTAATTTTATTTATAATTTAATAAATTTAAAATAATTTTAGATCTAAAATTTAAAATAATTTTAGATTACACGGACTGCCATAAGGTTGCTCTGCTGTAAGGTTTATCCCTTATAGTGAATAGATTGTTCTAGTACATGCTGATCTAAAATATTGATCATAAAATTTTAGATTAGATCTAAGAGATTTTATGATCTGATTAAAAATATTTTAATCTAATTTCAATCATCATAAATATGTTAGATTTGATCTAGGAAGATTTATGATTGATTATTATTGAAAATATTTTAATTACATGAATCTGTTTAGATTAGATCTAAAGTAGTTTTATATTTATTTTACTTGCATATTGATTATAAATCAAACATGCAACTTGATTGATAGAATCATGTTGTAAAAATATTTTATAAATATAAAAATTATTTTTGAAAAGCCAAACCCCAACCCTCAGTTCAAAACTTAATTAAGAATTAAGAAGTTGATTGATTAGGATCTAGGATTGTAAATTGAAGATCCTAAGACATAAATCATAACACATCGGGTTAAATAGGTTAGTGGGGATTAGGTCCATTAATTGGGTTAGACCTAGGGTTAGATTAAAGAATGGATTTGATTAGAAAATTGATTAAATCTAATCAATTATTGTCTTAGATTAGGTCAAGGATTCTCTAGATCAATTATAATAGTTATAGTTGGTCAAGTCCATGTCTTTAACAAGATCCAAGATGGACTTGATTTTTGGTTACGTGGTCTAGCACAAACTATTAGGTTGATCTAATTGAAATTAATTAAACCAGTTGGTGTCTAAGATAAACCAGATCGATGGTTGTTAATTGGTAGTCCACTTATCTGATCATTTGTGATGGTGTCTAAGGCAAGCTTTGGCAAACCCTTCCACCGATTGAACTTACCTGATCTTTTAGTGAGATTATGTTTTGATTGAATCACTTGACTATTCGAGCTGACCCATGTCAACTAGGTAAATCAGTGTGACTGATTTAGGTACTCTTAGACCAGCCTATTAGTGGTTTCCGTTAAGCTGACTTGGTGAAGTCAGTGGGATGATCATGACAAGCTGGCTAATCTGACATACTCACTTCTATAGATAAATTCTCTAAAATTATTAGGTTCCTAAAATGAAATAGTTATATGATAACTAGATCATAGCCTCTTATTAAAGTGGATGATAATGGATCCATCAGTTGGATAATTATTGGAGGCCCAAAGGCCCGGTGCTTATCGATTGATGAAATTATCATTCATTATATGATCTCTTTGATACATCTTTCTAAATGGTGGTCAGATGAGCCAACCAAAGTTGGGCATGATCATTCATTGGTTAGATATGCTAAGTATGGTCATGTTAATGGTTGAACCTAATTGGATCCTTTTTTGAGAAGATCAAAGCCAATTGATCAGGGGCTGGGGCAAAATTTAATTACTAAAAATTATTTAAAGAAATAATTGATTATGAACCTACCCTTAGATGTACATGCATTGGCCAACCAAAGTTGGGCTCATGTGCAATCTATGTAGATTCTAGTACCCACTAAGAAATTAGGATAATTCCTAAAATTGGAGGTAGGGGCTATCAATTCGAATAAAATAGTGAAAGAAATCTTTTGATTAAAGTCTAAATCTTTAGATTTAATGAATCAATTACTAATTAGATTTTGATTTTTCTTGATGCAGACATGGCCACTTTTCTATCACTTTGATTATTGTTGGATAATGATAAGTTGATGGGATCCAACTTTGGTAGCTGGTACCGAAAGTTGAAGATTATCCTGGAGCATGAATGGATCCTATATGTGCTGACGGATCCTACACCTAAGGAGCCAACTGTCAATACACGTAGAACAGTCAGAGATACTTATCAGAAGTGGCTCAGTGATCGAACCATGGTGCACTGCATTATGCTGGCTGCAATGAGCGATGAGTTCAGTCGCAGGTTTGAGATAGCTCAGTCAAATGAAATGCTCCAAGTGTTGGAGGATTCTTTTGGCACATCCGATGACGTTGAAAGGCATAAGACTAGTTGCACCATCTTCAATATCAGAATGTGGGATGGAGCCTTTATCACTGATCATGTACTGTACATGATCGAACTAATAGTGCGCTTGAGCAAACTCGACTTTTTCTTGCATGAGCAACTTAGAAAAGATGCAATACTGAACTCGCTGCCAAAGTTCTATCTCTCTTTTCTTACTCATTACAGAATGACAAAGTCTGAAGTAAACTACCACGGCTTACTGGATTACTTCAAAATTTTGAGAAGGATCACCAGCTTCATAAAGAATTGGTGAACTTAGTGGGAGGTTCGTCTTCTAGTTCTCGACCCTTTAGAAAAGAAAAGAAGAATAAGAAGAAGAAAATAAAGAAGGTGCAAGTTCAGACTGAAACATCAATGCAGGGCCAGATCAGAAAGATCAAGCTCGATAAGAGTCAAGCTGAATGCTTCTTTTGCAAGAAGCGGAGGCACTGAAAGAGGAACTATCCTTAGTACATTGCCTCCCTAGATCCGAACAGGAAGAGAAAGAAGCAAGCTATTGTTGGGCAAGATATTTATATGATAACTTCTTATAATTTTTTTATTTATGATATTACTGACTGGGTATTGGATACCGATAGCCCTTACCATATTTATAATTCATTGCAGGGGTTGCAGGTCAGTAGAAGATTCGAGCAAGGTGAAAGATTTCTGAACATTGGAGATGGAAGACTAGTTTTAGTTCTAGCTTTAGAAATTTTAGAACTTGTATTTGAATCTCATATCGTTATTTTTAGTGATTGTCATTTCTGTCCTAATTTTTTTTAAAATATCATTTTTGTAGGCCTTTTGATTTTGAATAATTATGAAATTTTAGTAAAGAAACGAGTTTATAATATCATTGTGAATGATGTTACTGCTTTCTATGGATAATTGAATAATGGTGTATATATGTTATCACAATCTATTAATGTAGTCTATTCTACTGGCAAGCATCCTAGATTAGATAGTGTATCAGATATCTACTTATGGCACTGTAGGCTAGGTCATATAAACAAGAATAAGATAAATAGGTTGACTCAAGAGAGAATTCTCGAAGTCAATAATTGTAAATCACTTCCAACCTATGAGTTATGTCTTCTTAGTAAAATGACCAAGTCATCTTTTACTGAAAAAGGTGAGAGAGCCAATGAGCTCTTAGGTCTAGTATATACTGATGTATATGGACCAATGAGCACAAGTGCCAGAGGTGGAAATGTCTACTTTATTACTTTCACAGATGATCTATCCAGATATGGATATATCTATCTGATGAAACATAAGTCAGATTCTTTTAAAATATTCAAACGATTTCGAAGTAAAGTAGAAAATAAACTAGGAAGAGAATTAAAACTCTTCGATCTGATCGAGGAGGAGAATACCTTTCTGATGAGTTTCTCACATATCTAGGAAAGAATGAAATTCTCTTTCAATAGACCCCTCCTGAAATACCATAGCATAATGGTGTGTCTGAAAGGAGGAATCAGACTCTGTTAGACATGATCCGATCCATGATAGAATTTGCCAGCTTGTCGATATCCTTCTGAAGATATGCACTCGAATCGGCTTGTTATTTATTAAATAGGGTTCCAAGTAAGTATATAGTTAAAACCCCATATGAGATATGGATAGGGCATAAGCCAGCACTTTCACACTTTAGGATTTTGGGATGCCCGGCTTATGTCAAACGGTTAGTTACAGACAAACTTGGACCTAGGTCTGACAAGTATACATTCATAGGGTATCCAAAAGAGATCAAAGGATACTATTTCTATCATGCTGATGAACAAAAGATGTTCATCAGCCTTAGGGCAATTTTTTTGGAAAAGGATTTTTTTGGTGAAGGAACTGTTGCCTCTAAGGTTGAACTTGATGAAGTTCAACAGATAGAAAGTCCGACATAGAAGTTGAACCTAAGTCGGATTTGATCAGATCAGATTCAAAGCCTAGTGAATCCGAACTATTAAGACGATCTGATAGAGTATCGCACCATCCAAACAGATACTATGGATTCTTGGTCCATGATGGTGATCCCATCAAACTCGATGAGAACGATGAAGATCCGATCACTTATATGGATGCGATGCAGAGATCCGACTCTGAGAAATGGCTAGCCATGAGATCTGAAATGGATTCCATGGAGGTCAATGATGTATGGACATTAGTTGACCCACCTGAGTTAAATCCATTGGATGTAAATGAATGTTCAAAAGAAAAAAAGATACAGACGAAAAGATGGAGACCTATAAAGTCCATCTGGTTGCCAAGGGGTATCGTCAACGTTATGGTATTGACTATGACGAGATATTCTTCTCAGTGGCAATGCTCAAATTTATTCAAATAATGCTTGCAATAGCTGTCCACCTGAACTATGAGATCTGGCAGATGGATGTGATGATGATTTTTTTAAATGAAGAGCTAATCGAAGAGATGTATATGATACAATCTGAGGGGTTCACATCCATAAATGAGTCCAAAGTATGCAGGCTTCAGAGATTCATTTATGGATTAAAGCAAGCATCTCGGAGTTGGAACATGCGTTTTGATAAAGTGATCAAAATGTATGGCTTCGTTAAGAATGGAGAAGAACCCTACATTTACAAATGGATAAATGGTCCAGCAGTGGTATTTCTTATTTTGTACGTGGATGATATTCTATTAATCGGGACTGACATCCCCGCACTATAAGGAATAAAAGTTTGATTGTCATCTCAGTTCTCCATGAAGGATTTGGGTGAAGCATCCTACATCTTAGGAATGAAGATCTATAGGGATAAATCTAAAAGGATGCTTGGTATATCCCAGTCCACGTACATAGAAATTGTACTGAAGAGGTTCAGCATAGAGAATTCCAAAAAGGACTATCTCCCAATAGTCCAAGAAATTTTTCTCTCTAAGAAGGATTATCCGACAACTTCTAAAGAGAGAGAGTGTATGAGTAAAATTTTATATGCTTCGATAGTAGGATCTATTATGTATGCAATGATATGTACGAGATCAGATGTGGCATACTCACTAGAAGTAGTGAGTAGATATCAGTCTGACCTTGAAGAAAATTACTAGAAGGTGGTTAAAACCATCCTTAAGTATTTGAGAAATACTAAAGATCAATGGTTGATTTATGGTGAGTCAGATCTGAAGCTTGTGGGATTTATAGACTCCAACTTTCAATCTGACCATGATGACAGTAAAAGTATATCGAGGTATATCTTTACTCTAAATGATGGAGCCATTTGCTTGAAAAGTTTCAAGCAGCATACAGTGGCTGACTCTGTTTGCGAAATAGAGTACATGGCAGTATCAAATGCAGCAAAAAAAGTTGTGGCTGAGAAAGTTGATCACCGAGCTTAGAGTAGCATCCTCTATTGATGGTCCAATCCTTCTCTACTACGATAGTACTGATGCCATAGCTCAAGCAAAGAAATCGAAGGTACACCAGTGGATAAAGTATATTCTGCACTACTTTCATTTGGTTCATAAGATCATAGATCATGATGACGTCGATCTTTAGAAGATCGATGGAAAGAAGAACCTAGTCGATCTCTTCATTAAAGCCCTGGCAATCAAGGAGTTTGATAACCATAAGTCGAAGATGGGTATTAGATACTATGTCGAGTGGCTTTAGGACAAGTGGAAGTTGTTGAGAATTGAGCCCCAAAGTCAATCGTCAGTCTGTTAATGGTTGAGATATTATAATTAATTTATTAATTAATAAAAAATATTTTGGCATCTTTTTTTCATCATAAATTTACATTTTCTAATGAACTCCATTATTGTGATGAAGTCCTTAGGACTATTTAGTTTCGATAAAAAAAAATTTATCGATTAATCTTTAAATTTATTTACGATCAAATGATAGGCTGTTAATTAGGATGACAGCGTCTATCGAGCATAGATTGCCATATACCATATAGGTTGGTTGTCCTCTTAACTAAGAAGTATGGAGCCACTGATATGGCATACAGGTGAGATGTATGGGTACATCATCATTGAATATGATCAAGATTGAATTGACCACTCTAAGAGTTGGAGAAGAATGTATCACTATATTTCAATATAGCAAAACCTTGGTCAGGATAATCTATCTGATGGATTTGATATTTTAAAATATAATGTAGACAACCTGATCAGAGTTAACAGTTGAACTCTGAGGTGTCCTACGAGCATTATGGTCAAAGGGATGAATTATATGGAAATTATATTCGCATGGATTCTAATGATGGTATTCTACACCTTTCGACCTATCCGACCATCGGATATTATTGCTAGATAGTTATTTTGATTGGTACAAAAATTTATTCCTATGTGACCGACATAGGTTTGGACCTATGAGGTCACACACATTAGAGTTCACATTCATCATTTTAGAGTTAAACAATCAATACGATTGGTATTTAACCTAGTGCAAGTATTGCAGGAGGATTGATTAGTAATTAGATTGCTGATTGGCTTAATTTGATTAAGCCAGAGGGTTGAGATTAAGTCTAATTAAATATGATTTAATTAGATTTGGTTTGGGCTTGATTGGATCTAGTCCAATTGGCTTATTGGATTAGTCAAGTGTAAGGAAGAACTAGTCCTAGTCTAACTAGCTGACTCGAATCAACCCAATTTTCTAATTTGATTAAAAAATTAAATTAAAATTAAATCTAATTTAATCTAATTTAATTAAGTTTTTAATTGGGTTAGAACCTAATTTAATTTAGTTAATTTGATTTTGATTTAATTTGGTTTGAGAAATCATGTTTGATCAAGTTATAGATGGAATCCTAATGAGACTAGGATTCCACCTTGCGCCACCTTAGCCCTTCACACCCCATGCCCTCTCTTTTTGTGTGACAGAGAGTCTCTCTCAGATCTTCACGCATGCCCTTCTCTTCCTCTTATTCTTATATGGTTATTTGGTGGTTGCCCAAGTCTAAGAAGAAGTTAGTTTTGATTTAGGATTCTATGAGATAGAATTCTTATAAACCAAAACATCTCCTTCCATGTGTGTCGCCCATCTTCTATTTTTCCTCCTTAATTTCATGTGAGTAAGAGATTTTTTGTGCGCCTCTCCTTGCTGGATCTATCAAAAAAAATCAGAGGGGCGCCCAACTCTTGGGCTCTCCCAACTACTTGCCAAATCTAGTCCCGCCTTGTCTAGTTTTTGACCTAGACAATGACTCTTCTTTTTCTATAAATTTAGGATGAATTTTGGCCTAATTTTTTTATGAAATATAGAGCTTTGGAAAAAGTTTGGGGTGTGCAAAAATAAGAGAAAGAGGGTCCTTGGGCTTGGGGATTCCATAGGCACCAAACTAGGTGTCTAGGTGAGAGAAAAGACAAGAAGAAGAGGATCTTCTTCTAGGGCTATTTTATTCCTCATCTCTTCTCCTTTTGAGTTTTTTCTGAGAGAGTCTCAGATTAGAAAACTTTTCTCTTTCTTCTCATATTTTGGAGAGTCTAAGTTTCGAAGAAGAAAGCATCGGATCGATCGTCGAAGAGAGATCAGCACAGTACTAACATGCTATACTGATTTTCTGCATCAGGATCTCTGATCATGTTCGTGGGCTTGTGTGGATGACTCCTTGAGGCTGGATGCATGTGCGGCTCGTGACTTCATCCTCAAGCCTGGATTAGCAAGTTAGAACATCTAACTTGCTCAGATAATTGATTCGATTTATTAACTTCATACATATTTTTGATATAGTGTAGATCTATGTTGATTTGATCAATCTTTTCTTTCTTATTTGATTTTAATTTCTGATTTAATATCATACCTTGATCATATAATAGATATAAGATCTAGGTATTTACATATTTATTTAAATAAATATTTAATTTATTTAAGTCTTCCGCTGCATGATCTTGAAAAAGTTTCAAGATCTATCTGTGAAATCCTAGATCTGGTTCCTTCAGTTTAGTCAGAGAATTTTATAGATGCATGACTAGGGGTGAGGATGATCTAAAAAGTACAGTGAAGGAAGTCATCTTTCACCTCACACCTGAAAGAGTTGGATAGATTTGGGATCTACCCACTCAGGGAGCAGCACCACAGCAGTCAGTTGATAGGGATTTTGTCCTTAGATTAATCACTAGGTTGAAAAGTATTGAGAGAATCACAAAGCTGGAAGCTAATAGTCTATCCATAAAAATGAGAGTTCTCAATCACATTGTTGCTCGGATTGTCTTTCCCAAGATTGGCCGATTTGATCTAGTCCCGGATAGGGTAATTGAGATTATGGACTATATAGTTTGAGGTGAGCAGCTCAATCTTTCATTGTTGATTTTTATATAGATGAGGGATGGAATAGGCATGGCCAAAGCATGTCTTTCTTATGGTATGGCACTGACCTTAGTCTTTAGAGAGATTAGGATTGATTTTGAGGAAGAGCTTTCTTTACATTTGAGACATACTAATACATATAGAGAGAACACTCACTATGATGGGCTATCGAAAGCTGAATGATAGATAAGTCAAGAGAGCTTTCGAATAGGAGCAGCCATAGACCCAAGATAGAGCCAGACCTAGTCATACTGTAGATATTCCTCCGACACAGCCTCCAACCAAGCCAGCTGCAGATCCATTCACTACTCTCCCAGGTCCGTCTGCCACTACTCATCCTCCACTAGATCAGACTGTCGATGATCAGATCATCCAGATCACCCACTCTATTTTAGATGGACTGAGACCTCAGATGGAGGGGATCTAGATCAAGATAGCTAGGCTAGCATCTAAGGTTGGGCATTTAACTCAGCTCATGGAGCAGAGAGAGATCCAGCATATCTTCAGATATGATCACATTACTTCTAGCTTCCATGGGATAGCTGATAGACCTTCTGAGGACCCATGCTCCATCAGGATCAGTGGCAGCAGCAGCCGCCGCCGCAGTAGTAGCAGAGGCAGCAGCATCTACAGTAGCCACTGACACAGTTGAGGTAGATTCAGATATTTTTTTTTGTTCAGCTTTCAATTTCTAAGCCTCCTTCCAATGTACTCGATCAGCCACCTACTACACAGCCTCCTCCTAGATCCCTTAGGACATGTTCCCAAGCTGGAGGTCCATCCACTCGCACTAGGAGAAGGAGAGTGACTAGAGCCAGCTCCTCCACCACACTGGATGTTCCATCTGACTGATCTATTAGGACCTAGGTCATCTTGTATAGGTCTTACTCTATATCTATATGGTGTATTAGGATTTAGTCATCGTATTATGATTTAGACATGATATGTTGTTCGTATCATTTTGTTATTAATGATACTTTATCTTATGATCTTATTTATGTTGTATGAAAGTACTTATACTGCTTGGATATCTTTTTATATGCAGTACATACTCCTATGAACTATGTATTTCTTTTTATATATGTATAGATGTTTTCTTTTCTCATTTTTTTTTTTTGCTATTCATTCTTTGATGATGACAAAAAGGGAGAGAAAAATATAAGCATAAAGAAAGAGGGGAGCACATAAAAATAAAAAAGATAAGCATAAAGTAAGGAGGAGGAATACAAATAAAAATAAGAAAAAATGAAACAAATGTAACAAATAACATATTTGTTTAAATTTCAAAATGTGATACATATGAAAAATTCTGAACTATTCTAAAAAATTCATAATTAATATATACTTTGACATTTTGAAACTATGGCGCAAAATGGCCTAAAATGGCACATCAATGGCACACTAATGGCACATCAATGGCACAAACCATAAAATTCTGAAATTTCTCAATTGAAGGCATATCTTATTTTTAATAAATAAAAAGGGGGAGGATCATTATAATTAAAATAAAAAATTATTACAAAATGGATGAACTTGTGTATAGTTCGAATTTGCATTGATCATCTTAAGTTAAAAACATGGAATGCTACTCTTTTCACCTTGAATGTCTTTTTAAATTTGCAAATATTATGCATGAACTCAAAGATTTTGTCATCATCAAAAAGGGGGAGAATGTTGATCCTAGGTATGATTTTGATGAATAATAAAATATTTGAGTCCATCTTTGGCACTAACAATATGGTTTGAGGGTTTAAGATGAAGTTTAGGAGAATAGGAACCTTTCTCTTTGATGCTCCAAGTTTTTCATTGAAAGAACCAAGAAAGAAGAGCAAAAGAGATCAAGCCAAATGTATTTCAAAGAGTACTGGGTCAGGAATGAACAAAAGAAAAGTGTAGAGTTAAATCCAACATAGTTTCAACATTTTGCACAGATCAGGAGTCGACTCCAGATTGGTAGAAGCTGACTTATGGGCTCAAACAGGCACTAGGCTCAAAATAGAAAATTTTAGTATGAACCCTATCATAGGAGTCGACTAGGAGTTGACTCATGGAGGAGTCAACTCATAAAAAGCAGGAGCTGACTTATATATCAAAAAAGGCACCAATCCAAGAACAGAGTGCATAATTTTTTACTCTGCGACTGGAGTCGACTCATGAAGTCCAGAAATCGAATCTGGCATGCAGAACTGACACGGGATAGAAATACAAAGAGTCAAAATTTTTTATTTTGTAGCTAGAGTTGACTTAAGGCTTTGGAGAGTCGACTCTCGAGTTTCTAACAGTCTCAATGGCTAGTTTTCAGAACTACCCAGATTTCATTTTGAATGCTCTAAATGGCTTTTTCTAATGTTGTAATGACTATAAATCCATTTTTGGAGTTTCTAACTTGGATTAGAAGACTTCTAAGATCAGATTAAGATTGGAGAACTCAAGATATAAAAGTAAGAAAGTGAAAAACTTCAGCAACCTTTTGAAAAATTTGTGCAGTTTAAATAGTGAGCCTTAAAGAGCCTTTATTGATGTTCAATTACTTAACTAGCTGTGCAATCAAGACATTCTCAAGTAAAGGAAGGGAGCATTCATTGCTAAAGCCCTCCAACAACTCAGCTTGTGCACTAAAGTTTCAAATCTGCTCTTTAAGGAGTTTATTTCACTTTAAATTTCTGTACTTCAAAATTTCTATATTTCAAGTTTCAAAGAATTGAAACTTGGGGGATGGGCTCATCCAAGCCTTGAATTGGATTTGTATAAGCCTAGGAGTGGCTTGGGGTTAGATTTTTGTTGGTTAGCTCACAAACCAACTGGATTTAGATTGTGAGCCCACTGAAACCAATCTTACCGTAATCTTAGAGATTATAGTGGAATTCTCAAGTGGAGTGCTTGAGGAGTGGACGTAGGTGTTAGATTTGACACCAAACCATAATAAAAATCTTGAGTTTTTATATGTGTGATTCTTTCCTTCAGTTACTATATTATTTTCTGTATATTTAAATTACTGCATTTGCAGCATATCAATATTTAAGTTCTTCACATACATTTAGTAAATCAAAAATTTTTGAAAAACCCAATTCATCTCTCCTCTTGGGTTGTTCTTCTGGGCAACAATACATACATACATGCATACATATACATACATACATACATACATACATACATACATACATACATACATACATACATACATACATATATATATATATATATATATATATATATATATATAGATACACACACATACATACATATATATTCATACATACATACATACATACATACATATACATATATATATATACACACACATACATATACATATACATACATACACACACACACACATACACATACATATACATATACATACATACACACGCATACATATACATATACATACATACATACATACATATACATATATATATATAGAGAGAGAGATAGACTAGACTCTGGTTGATTGGGATTGCTTCAGTTAACCGGATCCCATTTTATTTCTAGTTTGATCCTTGATCATTGGATCGGTGCATGTCTCCAAGACGTTCCTAAAAGCAAATGGAGGACTTCTCATGCCCATTGATTGACCTAGTATTATTTAATAAGAAAAGAAGAATGCTTTAAATGGCTCCATGTCATTGCCTTCTTTTCATCTTTTGTCTGCTTAAGGCTATGATTGTTGCTCAGCTATACAACCCAAGAGAAAGAGGGGGGGAGGGGTGAATTGGATTTCTTAAAAAAATTAAACTTTAAAAAAAAATAGAATTGTAAAATGTGCTTTTGAAATTTTAAATGAAGTAAGGTGAGTTAGGTAAATAAGATACAAGAGCTTAATTTAAAAAAGAACAAGTAAAAACAATAGAGCAAGAAAGAAGGAAGAGAGAAATAAATACAAACAAGATGAATTATAGTGGTTCGGTGCCAACCTTGCACCTACATCCACTTCCTAAGCTTCTATTTGAGAATTTCAATCCATTGAACATATTCAATCGAATACAATATTGGATGCTCCGACTCTAGCTATCTTATGTTAGATACTTATTTTTCGGATACAAGCCAACCTAAAATACTTTGATTTAAGGTTCGGATCAACCTTCCCAAGCTTTAGAATTCTTCCAAAAACTTGAGTCCCAAAACAGTGAACAGAGTTTGAAAAGATATACAAGTTCAGCATAGCTAGCTCCTAAACGATCATAATAAAGCTTTAAAAACTCTTTACATAAATTAAAGGAAGCTTTTAAGAATCCTCTCGAAGAGATTGAAACTTGAATGCATGTTGGAAAAGTAGTTGAGCTTGAAATCAATGCTTCTCTTGCTTAGGCTAGTTTTCTTTGAGTTGAATATTCTTTTGATTTTTTTTATTTTCTTCATTTTTGAATGCTTTTAAACCTTCATTCAATACTGGAAGATGAATAGCAGCCATTTATAGCCGTTGAAGATCATTTGGAAAGCATTAAATGCACCAAAAGGGAGAAGAAAAAAGCTGTTATAGGATTTTTCGTTGCCTCTGAAAAAGGGTCGCCCTATGGGACACCTCTTTTTCAACAGGCGAGCAAAAACAACTTTCTATATTTTTGTGTAGAACCTTCAGGAGGTGCCCCATGGATCGCCTCTTTTGCAACAGACGATGAAAATAGCTTTTTGTATCTTGTGCGTAGAACCTGCAGGGGGCATCCCATAGATCGTCCCTTTTTCATGAGGCATCCCAGAGGTCATCCTTTTTAACATGCTAGTCCTGCGTGCCATTGTGCCAAAGAAAAAAGGTCGACCTAGGGATTGCCCTCTTTTATTCAAAATACAACATCTTCACTTTTAAGCTTTGAAATAATTTAAAAATACCTCCAAATAAATCGACATCATCTCGAAAGTTCTTGAGACTTTTAAAAAATTTTAATTTTTGCTCTAATTTAAGTAAATTTTAAATTTGACCATCTTTAACCAAATCTTTGCAATTATAAAACTTCTTGAAAATCCTGAATTGACTTTTAAAAATATTTCTAAGAATAAAAATTATTAGTAATCATCTTAATTGTTTGTACTCATCAAAATCAATCTTAGGAGCAACAATCTTCTCCTTTTTGATGATGGCAAAATAATTGAGTATAAGCAAAAAGTAAGGTAAATTTGATATTATAAAAGGGAGATGCCATTTGCAATTAAAAAATGCTCAAAGATAATTATATGTAAGTGATTTGTTCAAAGCATCGTATTTTGGATATTGTTTTATGCATATTACATTATTCATGAAAATTCAGCAATCTAAACATATAGTATTTAAAAGAGAAGAGATTTGGCAGTTTGTATTGACTTTTAATACCATACCATGATTTTTCAGTATGAAATTTTTAACAATTTGCTCAAGCTTTATCATTAAGTATTTATAATTCAACAAACTTTATCATTAAGTATTTATAATTTAGCGATTTACTATGAATTAATAATTTGCTCAACTTTTCATTTAACAATAATTTGTTAAATATGAACTATAACAATTTGCTTTTATTTAATTTGCCTTTTGATTTGCTTATTCTTTGCATATTTACTCCTTTTGACATCATCAATTATGATCTCAAGAAGTTTCTTTTAAATAGGAAAAGACTCCCCCTCAATTAAACTCTTATATTTTGTTGCTGATTTTTTTTTAAAAAATATTAATATATATAACATTTATAAACCAAAAGATAAGCCATAAGCATACAAGATATTTCATAAGCCAAACAATTCATAAAAACTAAGGTCAAATATACATCCAAAATGAAACAAGAGATCTAAGAACAATATCATTCAAGCCATAGTCAAAAAACAATATCCATCCAAAATATTTTAAGTCATAAGTCATAGGCCAATATACCAAAATCATGGTCAACTAAAAAATATATCATATCATGACAACCAAACTACTATAAAGTACATATCTCTTTAGTTACATCCTAAATATATAATACTAACAAGATCTAATAAAGTAATTGACTGGATGCACCAGAATTATAATTGGAAGATGAATCAGAAATATGATGAAGAGTATCAGGATCAAGGCCATGGGCACGTCCTCGATCACGTCTGCCTCGGCCATGGGTCGAAGTATCAACACGAGCAGAAGTATCGGCATGAGTAGAAGGACGAGAGGGCCTGGGAGCCTAGAAAAAGATAGGTTGTGCTAGAAGGGCAAGTCTAATGGTGTCCAACTATCCTAGAGCTCTTGATATGGACTACATAAGCAAACCAATCTGTGTAGAGACATTGTCATTGGAGTCTTTGAACTCACTCCTCAGCATCACGAAGTCTAGTAGCCTTTGCAGGTAGATCTGAAATCTCTGTGATGTCCTCTTGTGGTTGAGGATGGCCTAGATCTAATACATGCCTCTGCAGATCCAAAATCCTGCCGGTTAATCTCAACATAGACCTCTTAAGCTCCTCCAGGTGAGCTGATTGAGCTGTAAGTATCTAACAAACTATAGAAACATGAGAAATCAAAGACTAATCAGATGAGAGGACAAAATGAGTACTCTCCCCCTGAGTAAAACTCATGATACTCCTGCTGGCAATCTACTGAGATAAAGGATTGGCAACCTACTGAGATATCATTCTGAGCTGGTCATCTGCAAGTCTGACAATTGTATTTCTAATCCCAGATGAAGGTATAGGTGAAGCTCTCCTCACAGACACCGAAGGACCTACTTCATGATTAGATACAAACTGGATATCAGGTGATGCTCTATGTGTTAGATATGTGTGCCCTAGAAGTCAGAATTGGTTGATACTTGTAATACATTTTTAGGGGCAAAATTATAATTTTGACTATAAATAATAAAATAGATTATTTTCTATCACATATGTGTATTTAGTGTCTGTGATACATCCTTTGAGTTAATGATAATGATAATTCTTATTTTCAAAAGTTAAAAATTTAAGACAATAATTTTTATTATTAACTCATAAAATGCTCCTGATCGTAGGATCATCATGAGGATGGTGATTGATCTGAAAGGTTAGTATACAATCGCTTCTTCATAGTAGATGAGTCTTGAGTCTATAGTGTAGAGACACTAGAGCAAGAGTACAGATACTCGTTAGAGAACGAGGGCACTGAGCGTGACCACCTCGAGTAGTCATTAAGGAAGTCTACCTTCTCATCAATGACTGACTCGAAGCTGCAGTGGTGTGTCTGGTTCTTTGACCTGAGGTGCATCGGACAGTTCACCTTGAGGGTGTTATAGTTTGACTACACCATGACTCGATCTCCTAGCCATTCGAAATTCTGAGGTGTATGTTGGCTATAGCATGTTCATTGTAGGAATTGGATTGCACCAAGATGGAATCTATCTACCTCGGTGGATGAGGAGTAGCCCTATGATGATCATGAGAATCAAGTCCATAAGCCCATGGCCATGGCAGAGTGAAATAATAGAAAGAGTTTCTATTAAGATTTTCACATTCGGACTTGAATCGAATGATTAAATCATATGATAGAAATTAGGTTTTGACGAGTTCACCTTAACCCTAATCTGATCGAGGCTCAAGATAGAAGAACTTAATCACACAAGTAGCTGCACTGAGAGGTTCATTTTTAGTTTTGATGGGTTGCCACCATATACTGCTAGGTGTCACTGGTGGATTTTGAGAGCAATTAGAATGATTTAGATGATCGATCATTCTAGTTGTCTGAATCAGAAGAGTTCTGATCCATCGAAAGGAGTTTTCGATGATGTCGATGATGGAGATCATGATATATTCCTCATTACCATATAGAACTAAACCTAACTGGATCACACAAACAAGGGTTTGGATCTGGATATTATCAATTGGACTAACTCAGTTCAATTGATTTAAATTAAATTCAATTAGGTTCAAGAAAATCGTGCTAGCATACGATTGAACCTAACATTCTCCTTTTTCTATCATCAAAAGTTATCTCGACTGAGCCAAATGAGTTTGTGCTTACTCAGATACTTTTACTTGATCTGACTAGAGCTTGTTCAGATCAGAAAAGGATTGTCTTAATTTATGAGATAAATTTAAGACAACATCTACTATTTTTCATCACCTGCTAATTCTTATCCTTTGATTTTGGTCAAACATTGACCTTTGACCCTTGAACATCTGCCCACGTGTAATGCACATATTGGAGAGCAGATAGGGACTTATCCCCTCTGTAGAAATTAGAAAGAAAGGGGCACACGCCTAGGATGGCATGCTCCCATGGATAGGGATGCCTGGAGTTCCATACGGATGGAACTCCAGGTTGCTTCTTGAATTTAAACTAGGTGACCCTCACCTATGGACTTTGATCAGTCTTAGGCACCACCTTAGGATGAATCTATGGGTCTCTCATCTGATTGGATCAGATGATATCATCCCATCAATCAGATTTAGATCTGATTGAACGAAGCAACATGATTGATCGGGGTGATGTGGCACTCCATGGCGCAGCAGGGTCTACATAAAAACCTATCTATGCCCACTTTTCATAGACTTCTCTCCTAGCCCATGCCCCAAGATTGCTCCTCTCCCTCCTCCATGCCATCTTTTTGATCCTCTTTCTCCTCTCCAAGCCTAAGGTAGTTGGGCTTCAGATTAGTGCGAGTCAGGTAAGAAAAGACTAACGAAAAAGAAAGAAGGCAGCACTGCTGCAGAGATGATGGACGATTTCAAAAGAAGTTTTGAAGATCCTTCAAATCAGATCTAGATCTAATTTTTGGAGAAAAAAAAATGAAGGAGAATATCTTCAAATTCAGTCCAAGTAGATACTGATAGAGGCCAAACGCTTGCATGGCTAGATCCAGAACCTCAGGCAATCAACAGATCATCAACGGATAATTAGATTACCCAGAACCAAGATAAAATTAATTTAGATTTAATTTAATTTAATTTTTTTATTTATCAGATCATAAAATTAGATCTAGAAAATATCAGATCTGATTAGAATCTAAGAAGAAAATTTTTGAAATACGCCTCTTCGATCCAATCAGATCTAAAATCTGAATAAACGAATCTGATCTCCGAAAAATTAGGATTTTCTTCAACTGGTAAGCTGCTTATAAAATTTATTTAGATTTGATCTTAATTGATAATTTATAATTTCAAATATCACATGAGATATGATTAGATCTAAAATTAGATAATTAAAAAATAAATTAATTAATCTAGATCTAATATGTATGAGATACATAACTAGACTAGGAATAGAATGTATTCTATATATAGTTTTAGATATATACTAATTTTTATTTGATTTAAATATAATTTTTAGATCTATTTATTTTATATTTTTAATTTTATAAATATTGTAATAGATCTAAAAATAAAAAAATAATTTAATAATTTATTCATGATGAGATATGATAGTTGCATGTTTAGACTAGTTGTAGAAAGTTTCTACTATAGGGTCTAGATTAATTTTATTTGATAGATCCAAATTTAAATTTTAATTTTTTAGAATGATTTATGAGATAATTTGGATACTAAAAAATATGCATGCATTGAATATGTTGATGTATGCAAAACATGTTTTAATTAGGATCAATTTCTTATATGTGGGATATATGCTTAGGACTAATTATATTTTTTGATAGATTTAGTTCGTATTTCTTGATATATCAGTCTCTTGGCACGTCACCAGCGTCATAAGAAAAGAGTAGGGCTTAAAGACCCTTTCCTCCCATTCGATGGGGATGTTCTTAGTTGATTGTAAGGGTGCTGCGCTCGTCGCTGATTCAGACAAAATTTGAAAACTTTATTTCCCTTGTAAAATCCTGATTCCTGAAACCCTAGGACCTTATTTGCATATTTTATTTTTGCAACCCTAATTTAATTAATGAATTAAGATTATGAACCATATTCGATTCTAAAATTTGAGAATTTTTCATATCTAGACATGTTCAAAAATTGGGTTCGACTTGGGGTAGCTTCAATTAGGCCTAGCGTTGATCAAACGAATCAAGAGTTGGTTGTGGGACAACAATGCTTATATTGACCAGGCTAATAGATTAAAGTCTGGATCAAGGATCGAGTCACCGTGAGTGAATTTGATCAAACTAAGATCGTTAATTTAGGCTCAGTGATTAGTGGTCTGGGGATTGTAGGTCTAATCGATCTGGTTCTGGCTCAATAATTTGGGTCTAAGCGTAAGTTGGCAAATAGCGATCGACGTTGATTTTGTAATGGGAGTTTACTCGATCGAATGTATTGCTTTATCGAGTCTAATGGCATCCTATCCCTTCTCACCTGGTCTCACTTATCTGACATATTTGTTGACTCGTCTTTGATCTGAGGTGGCCAATAATTCGAGTTAACCCATGCCACTAGGTAGTCATAATGGTTATGTTACTATATCAAGTCTAGTTTAATGAGACCTAGAATTCAATCTTTACTAAAAAAAGATTAAGTCTAAGGTTTCACCATTGTTTATGGAAGTGCGCGGCGACCCCTTCCGGTGTGATGGGCTTCTAACTGGTTGTATAGTGGCTTCAATTGCACACAAAGATGGCAAAACCATGTGATTAGACATTGGATGCTACAGGCTGGAGGATGGATTGGCTTCAATATTTTGGATACGATGAGAGACTTAATTGGGAGAAATTTAATCTAGTTGCAAGAATGGTAGATTCTGATCTTAACTGAATGTAGTCAATTATTTCGGACATGGTGAGGATTCATGAATTAGAGATCAAGATTGGGTGCATCATGATTAGAGATATCATTTGAACAAGAGTTGTTCACTATTGGGCTAATCCATCACCAATAATATTAGGTGAGGTAATGGTTAGTCGTGGGACTGCACAGTCCAACTATAAATCAGTATCATGGAGATTTTGTTTCTCTCTACAGAGAAAGATGTAGTGATCGCCAAAAAATAGTTGGAAGCTTAATTTAGTTTAAAAAATAAAATTTTTAAATTAATTTGATTAAGTTTAATTACAGTGTTATCTATCTAAAAATTTTTGCTCTTTTGTATAGTAAAAATATCTGCACCACCTACTGAGTTATGACATCCTTTAGACAGCCTAATAGGAGCTGGAGCCGGAGTCAAATTATAAGAATTGACTCCGAATCAAAATCCATTTTGAATTGAGAAAGATAAATAAACTCATGTATTAGTCAGACTCTTCCACCTTACCAGCTCGGTCATCGTGAAGCAGAAAGATCTCTGGATAATGTGGACTCTCAGAGACGATTGTTTGATAACGCAAGTAGATACTAATGTTGGCTCTCGTCTAGTGTCTGTATAACTTCAGTACCACATGAAGGATGATTCAGCAACTGTCGTCAAATATTGGCTCACCTACAGAGATGTTTGGTTGTAGCGAGTTCGTACAGGCCAAGTATCAAGTTAGCTAAACCGACTGTTCAGGCTTAAGGATGCGGTGGATGGGCAGTCAGTTCTAAGATATTATCGTGGTGATGATTAATCAAGACATTGAAAGAGCTTGACATAAACTTGATGAGGTTGACTTGGATCTAGAGAATGATATAATTCCCCAAACGATAGCTCCTCTTGTGATGCGTAATGGTAGTTCATCGATGAATAGCCATATGCATAAACTTTCAAAATTTCTTGGTCCGAATTATGAAAACATGGGTTGTGTTACGCTTGAGCTTTTCATTGAGAAGATTCTAATGGCTCCGTGACTTGCGTATGAATATGGCTTCTTCCAGGAGAAAGTTTTTTGGAAAGGAAGAAGAAGTTGTAAAAGTAGAAGGTGGGAAAGAGGAAAGATAAAAGGCAGAGCTTGAAGAAAGAAGGCCGTGACAAAGAACAAGTTATTTTTTCATTACAACATTGGACGGCCATTGGAAGCCAAAATTGTTCGTCTACTTCTGGCACCCTAAAGAGAAGAAGGCAGTCTTCTGGGGTATGTCGTTATTGAGTCTAACCTTACATGTTTTCTTCTACAATCAGTTCGGATGCTTGACTCTTGATTCTTAGTGCTCAACTGTGCACTTCTATGAGGGTCTATTGAGGATAGTAGGAAGGTTGAGGGATGGGTTGAAAGATGGATCTGCACATCGAAAATGGAGCATGAGTGCTACCCATGGCCGTGGAACATACCCTCTGTCGGGACTACCATCTGGTTTAGACTTAGTATTAAAAAGACTGTTGATTTATTGTGCTGCAATAAGTAGGAATTGGGTGATTCTGTTTCTTGCTGCTTAGATGCATTTATAATTGTTTTCGTTAATGACCATTGTAACTTCTTTATGAAAGAAATAAAATTACAAAGTGGTTTTTCTTATTAATAGTCTTTATCGTTACATTGTTGTGAGTTTTATTCTATTTTTAATTTGCGAGCAAAAATGTGAATGCCATTTTAAATCAAACATTTTAGGATGGTCCTAATAATATGTATTTAATGACTCTAAGATTAGGCATATAGCAAAGATAGGATTTTAACAATTAGAGAAATTAGGCGTATTGAGCCCATTGAGCTTCTGAGTCATATCCAGTTTGTGAGTCCTGTCTTCATGGCGCCAATTTGACTAAGCTTCCTTTTGTAGGATATTGGCAAAAGGCCACGGATCTTCTTTTCCCTAGTACATACAGATTATGTGCGGCTGCCATTTGATTGGTGCCTGTAAAGGCAACTGGTAGTCTTTTCATAATCTTTATCGATGGGATTTATCTAGGTATGGGTATAGTGTTATCTTATGAACATAAGGTTCTGAAGGCTTTGAAAGTTCAAGGAGTTCAGACATGAAGTAAGAAAAGTAAAACTGAAAAATCCATTTAAGGTTCTATCGATCAGAGTCGAGGAGATGAATTAACCTTAAGTCGGGAATTCTTAAACTATTTCTTTAAGAAAATGGCACAGTCTCTTAATTGACTCACCAGTGAATACCTAAACTCAATGAAATTTCAGAATGAGGAACCGGAATCCTATTAGATATGGTCTGATCCATGGATGAGCTATACAAAACTTTTAATTTTTTTTTGGATACTGTTTTGTTAACTGCAATTATACTTATGAATGGGTCCTCTAAAAATCGTTTCTACCACACTATATGAGATTATGGCATTGGTTAAGAAATCAAGTCTGAGTCATCTCAGAATTTGGGTTGTCCGTAATGTTCAAAAAGACAACAAGGACAAGTTAGAGTTCTTAGGTCCTTTAGAGCTCGATTCATTAGGATATCTAAAGAGTCATTAGGCTATTATTTCTATATTTCAGAAGTCACAATGGGATTATGGAGTTCATGCCAGTTTTTCGAGAAAATAATGTATTTCAATGATGATGGCATTGGAAAGCAGGATTACGTGGATAAGGAGAAAGTTCTGCAAAGAGCAACGACTGCTAGAGACAAATTGTGTATCATATCGAGGTTAAAGCCGAATCATTACACTACGTCCGTCCCCTCATAAATCAGTAGATAGTGGTTTTCATCGCCTCTGAGAGTATGAGTTATTTATAGAGGATGTAGAGAAAATTATTCTCATTAGGTAATGGGATTCATGGTGATGATCCAAACAACCCCATCATTCATAAAACAGATAGCGATATCAGGTATCGACTCGAGAAATAATTAGAGGCAATGAAGTCAGGAAATTGACTCGAATATTTACTAAGACCAAGTCTGGATCCTTGTAGACCCTTCCAGAAGGTGTGTAGGTATCGTTGTGTATAAATGGATCTACAGAGAAAGATTGATGCAGAGATGAAATGTGGGGGACATTCAGGCTAGATGTAGTGGCAAAAGGTGTTATAGTCAACGTGAGGCACGGTTGACTATCGGGATACCTTTCGTCAGTTTGCTATGGTTAAAATCCATGCGAGATTGCTTGTCTGTTGCAGCTATTTTTGATTATGAAAAATATGTAAAATGAACGTAAAAGATGATATTTTTAAATGGAATCTGAGAAAATATCTATATGGAATGCCGCTAGGTTTCACATTCGAGGTGATTGGTGATGATCATAAGGTATGCAGCGTTGCAAAGGTCCATATATGGAGCTTAAGCAACTCTCGGAGCGGATACCTCCGCTTATATATGAATTAGTGAATCAACCAAATTTGATCCATTACAAACATGATGACAAGAGGTCAGCATGGTCTTTAAAAAGGTCTTAGTTGGAGCGTTGTTGTTGCTTTCTTTCCTTAGTAGGGTGTTGAGGTATGTCTGGTTGGGAATGAGATTTCTATGGTTGAGCCACAGTTAAGATTTGTGTAGTCTAAAGAATGTCTGCCATGGAGGAGAGCGCTAGGAGAGCATGGCGCTTGATGATTCTAGGAATGTAAGTTCGTCTGTGATTCAGAGAGATTTAGACGCCTCGACTACTAGTGAGTGCTGCAGCGTACGATGTTTCCCAAGATAAGGTTATTATGGTGACATTATGAGAGACTAGGTCATACTCGATAAAACAGTAAGTTGAGTATGATTAGAGCGGTGCTGAGCAGATAGGGGTTCCTCTGATGACGCGATCCTCAATCGCAGCGCGCTCGTGAGACATACATCATCTGTTACAAGAGATGTGCCCTAGCACACTGAGGAAAAATTAATGCATGAGCTAAGATCCTTATGCTTCGTAGCTAACGTTAGGAAGCCTCATGTATGCCATTGTTATGTACACAGCTGAGTATAGCCCATGCTCGCTGTTCGGTTGTGCGTTTGCACGAGCAGATTATCGGTGCAAATTATAGCAGGTGAAGAACACTGAACTTCTTATGAGCAATGAATCCTTAAATACTTGAAAGAATAAGGATATATATGTTGGTCTTTTGGTAATGGTAGAACTGCCAGTCCAGGGATATACAGACTCGGATTATGTGCCGCATTGTAGGATGATCGAAGTGACAGTTAGAGTTATTTTTTGAACTGGTGAGGCTAATCAGTTAGAAAAGTTGCAGCGGACCTTGCGTGCTGGAAGTAGTTCATGGATGAGATCATGCCATGCGTCTTATAGCCTGGCAGGAACAGTATTATCGCTCTCTTTTGGTCATCAGGCATGCTCGACAGCACTGAAAGTGTGGTATTGGTCCGTTTAGTTTGAATTACAACAAATTTATGCGAAGAGTGGCCGCGTTGTTGATCGAGGTATCAACTTGATATGTTAATTTCTCTCCCTGGATTACTGTTGAGTTTGACAATGGATACCCTTAGCCTTGTTAAGGAGCTTGATAGACGAACACAAGTCCCCCCCAAAAAAGCACGGTCTCATCAGAAGTTCAAGCAACATGTTAACGATGAATTAGAGCGGTACGGACACGCTACTCATTCAGTGACTCCTGAGAAGCTCGGTCTGTACGGTCTTAAAGGTCAAGGTGAGGTTTGAATTCCACAGGACTAATACGATAGACCTCGCTTGTTAAAGCCAGGCCTCGACCAGCTGAAGTACGTTAGGAAAGATCGAAGCCCACCATTGAGAAGATATGGACTTAATTTTGTAGCCAGATGTCGACTTTTAGCCTGTCAGGATGTGAGAGTTTGTCTAGCATGTTGTTGATGCCCTTATGAATGCCAGATTGGGGCTGACACTTGCTTTAATTCGTTAGGCAGGCAAAATCTATTATATTTGACTCATATAATAATAATCACTGGATTATTTTCTATCACTTATTAGTGATAGTTTCCGTGTCTGCGATACATCCTACAGTTGCAGTTAATGAGTAATGGAATGGTCTTATTTTTCAGAGTTGGAAAATTTAAGACAGAATTTTCATTATTAACGTCATAAAATGCTCTTGATCGACATTCAGGGATATATCATTGAGGTTGGTGTTGATCTAAGAAGGTTTAGTGTACAATCGCTTGCTTCATACGTAGATCGAGTCTTAGTCTATGGTGTAGAGACACCAGACGAGAGTATAGGTACTCGTTCTGAGGAAATAGGCACTGAGCTTGCCACCCTCCGAGGTCGAGGTAAAGAAGATCTACCTTCTCGTCGAGTGACTGACCTCCGAGCCTTACAGTGGTATAGTCTGGTTTTTGTTGACCTGAAAATGAATCATTAGCTTCACCTTGAGGGTGTATTATAGTTTGACTACCCATGATTGGAATGCATCCTAGCCATTCGAACCTAATCTCTT
>QRFJ01001038.1:487014-533144 GCA_006176705.1 Cocos nucifera
GGTACTGCATGGCAAAGCAGGATCTATATAAAGACCTATCTACACCCACTTTTTATAGACTTCTCTCCTAGCCCACGCCCCAAGGCTGCTCCTCTCCCTCCTTCATGCCACCTTTCTAATCCTCTCTCTCCTCTTCATGCCCAAGGCAGTTGGGCTTTAGATTAGTGAGAGTCAGGCAAGTAAAGACTGACGAAAAAGGAAGAAGGCAGCACTGCTGTAGAGATAATGGGTGATCTTCAGAAGAAGTTTTGAAGATCCTCTAAATCAGATCCAGATCTAATTTTTGAAAAAAAAAAGATAAGAAGAAGATCTCTAGATCCAGTCCGAGTGGATACCGGTAGAGGTCAGGCACTTGCGTGGCTAAATCCAGAACCTCAGGCAATCAGTAGATCTTCAATGGATAATTAGATTACCCAGAACCAAGATAAAATTAATTTAGATTTAATTTAATTTAATTTTTTTATTTATTGGATCATAAAATTAGATCTAGAAAATGTCAGATTTGATTAGGATCTAAGAGAAAAATTTTGAAATGTGCCTTTCGATCCAATCAGATCTGAACGAACTTGATCCAAAAAATCAGGATTTTTCTTCACTATGATCACGAGGAGGTGAAGATGGTCCTTCCTCCTCAAGTCTATCCTCCTCCTCTACAACACCTTCACCTTTGGTCTAATGATCACCAATTCTGATATAACCCATACATCACAAAGAATTTACATTGTAGGTATCAGTATGGGCTAAATAGGTGGCAGCCTTTTTCTCAAAGTCTACTCCAAAACTTCTAAAGATTCAAGTGAGTGCTATGCCATAAGATAAAGAGGCTTTCAATCTAGTCACTACCTCTCTCATGGCATCAATCATCAGGACTGGCAAATTTAGAGAGATTTCACACACAATATGATGCATAATGTATAGATCCCTACCAAATATAAAATTAAATCTACCAGCTCTAGGGAAGAAAATGGTGTAGACAATATGATGGAGAACCTTCATTTCCACATCGAGATCCCTACTAGCATCCAATTTCTCAATTCCATAAATATCATCATTTTGCAAAATAGATCTCGGTCCTTCTTCCTTGTTCAGTAATCTATCAAAGGTAGACCCTTCACATGGCAGATGAATGAGAAAGCCTAGTTGCTGAGCATCAAACTCTACTTCAACACCTTTAATTAAGGATCTTACCCTCCCATATGAAAACACAAAGTTTTGATAAAATTCCCGAACCGGGTCAATGAAAATAGTCTATCTCATAGCATAGAAGGAACCCCAACCTAATGCTTTTATCTTTTCTCCAAAGAAAAACCCATCTTTCTATAAAAATCAAAAATTAATATTTCTCCTAAGTGAAATCTTCCTAACATAGGTGTTTTTGCTAGGAGTTACCGGAGAAGCATAGGGTGCTGGAACTGGTGTGGGATCTAGAACTGATGTAGCTTTCTTCTTTCTCTATTCTTCCTCAAGCCCGTGGGTGGACTTCCGATGCTGGGAAAGCTTCATCCAAGGTGCCATTTGTTGAACAGCAGGATAGGACAGCAACCCAAAGGTGGAAGGAAATGAAGATGTCGAAGAGTATGAAGGATTCAAACGAGAATGTGGTTTTTGCCAAGAAGAATTTTAGTTTGGTTGAAAATTAGGGCTTGCGGTATGAGTAAAAGTAGATGAAAAATGATCAAAATAGGAGAGGGATAGGACAGAGGACAGTTAGGAGATCATTTTGGAGAAGGTTTAAAGCGATTTAGGAGTGATTTTTGGTGGATTTTGGCATGAAGGAGTTCGACAGGACAGAGGGAAAGAATGCCTAGGTGGGAGAAAAAAAGAATAGCCCTTCATGAAGAAGGGAAGATGAACATGATTCATTTCAAATAAGGCAAAATAAAAAGACTAAAATGCCCAAGAGGCGTTCCTTAGGTCGTCCCTTTTTGAAGGGCGTGACCTAGGGGGCATCCCATCTAATTTAAAAATCTAGTTTAACTTCTTTTTGAATAAATTAATGATAAAAAATAAGAATTAAGAGATTTTTATCAAAGAAAAAGAGTGAATTACTTTTCAAAGAATCATTGATAGGATGAATTTGAGAAGGATCACTTAAGATCTCTAAGATAGTGAATCCAAAATACCTAATTCTCTTCTAATTTCATAAAATTTATCTTCATTTAATGGTTTTGTAAAGATGTCCGTCAATTATTTTTCAGAGCAAATAAAGTCAATCAATACATCATTATTTTGTATATGCTCTCTTATGAAATGATGTCTAATTTTGATGTGTTCTAACCTAGAATGTTGAATTGAATTTTTAGTTAAATTAATAGCACTAGTGTTATCACATCTTATGGGAATGTTATTAAGTTTTACTTCAAAATCTTCGAGTTGTTGCTTAATCTACAAGATTTGAGCACAACAATTTTTGATTGCAATGTATTCGATCTCAGCCATAGACAATGACACTGAATTTTGTTTCTTGCTAAATTAAGAGATTAAGTTTACACCAAAAAATTGACACATTTCATTAGTGCTTTTTCTATCTAACTTACATCCTGTAAAGTCTGCATCTGAGTATCCTATCAAATTTATGGATGATTATTTGAAAAATCATAAGCCTAAAGTTTGAGTTTCATTTAAGTATTTTAAAATTCTTTTAACAGCATTTAAGTGAGATTCTTCAGTGTTGGATTGAAATCTTGCACACATACAAACACTGAATATGATATTAAGCCTACTAGTAGTAAGATATAGCAAGGATCCTATTATACCTCTATAAAGTTTTAAATCAACACTCTTACCATTTTCATCATTGTCAAGCTTGCATGAAGGGCTCATGTGCTAATACTTTTAGAAGTCTCTATCTCAAATCTTTTTAATAATTCTCTTATGTACTTGCTTTGGCAAATGAAGATCCCTTCATTAGACTGCTTAATTTGGAGTCCAAGGAAGAAGGTGAGCTCTCCCATCATGCTCATCTCGAACTCTCTCAACATGAGCTTGGCAAAGTTTTGCAATAGAGTTTCATTAGTAGATCCAAAAATGATATCATCAATATATATTTGTATCACAAAAATATCATCAATCTTTCTTTTTATAAAAAGAGTTGTATCTACTTTTTTTCTTAAAAAAATTATTTTTTAGCAAAAATTTACTTAATTTTTCGTACCAAGCTCTAGGAGCTTATTTTAAACTATAAAAAGCTTTATTTAATTTGAAAACATGATTTTGAAAAGTATGATTTTCAAAACTATGAGGTTGTTCTATATATACTTCTTTCATAATAAAATCATTTAGAAAAATACTTTTTACATCCATTTGAAATAATTTGAAGTTCATAAAATATGCATAAGCAAGTAAAAGTCTCATCAAAATCAATTTCTTCTTGTTGGTTATACCCTTTAGCTACTAATCTTGCTTTATTTCTTATGATATTTCTATTTTCATCTAGTTTGTTTCTAAACTCCCATTTAGTTCCAATTATAGGATGATCTTTTGATCTTTCAACTAGAATTTATACATTATTTCTTTCAAATTGATTAAGTTCTTCTTGCATTGCATTTATCCAATTATAATTTTTTTTGACTTCATCAATGATTTTTTATTCAAAATGACAGACAAAGGTAAGATAATTATTTACATCTCTAAGTGAGGATCAAGTTCTTATCCCATGTGTAGGATCACCAATGATGAGTTCATTGGGATGATTGTGAACATACCTTCATTCTTTTGGAAGATCATTTGTACCTTTAGATTATTCTGATTGATCTTGTTGTTCCTCATCTTCATCCTCTTTTTTATCTTCAAATTTCTTATCATTTTAGACTGATGACTCCTTTATAGTGAGCCCATTCATACCTTCAATAATTTGACCTACATCATCAATACCATCTCTATTTCTTATTGGAAGATCATTAGTCTCATAAAAAATAATATATATTGATTCTTTTACAACTAAAGTTTTTTTGTTGAATACTCTAAAGACTTTATTAGAAATAGAACCAAGAAAAATTGCTTCATCTGATTTAGCCTCGAATTCTTCTAACTTATCTTTATCATTATTTAAAACAAAATATCGACAATCGAAAACATGAAATATGCAATGTTGAGTTTTCTTTCTTTCCAAAGTTCATAAGGTATTTTCTTTAAAATTAGCCTAATTAGAGCATGATTTAAAATGTAACATACCATGTTAATTATCTCCGTCCAAAAAAACTTTGGAAGGTGGCTTTCATATAGCATGGTATGAGTCATTTTTTCAAGTATCCTATTCTTTCTCTCTACTATCCCATTTTATTGGGGTGTCCTAAGTGTAGAAAAGTTATGATCAATACTTTTTTTATCACAAAACTTTTTAAAGTCATGATTTTCAAACTTAGTGCCATGATCACTATGAATTTTGAGAATTAAAAAAAAATTTTCATTTGAAATTTTTTGATAAAACTTGGTAAGAGCTGAAAAAGATTCATTTTTTGATGCAAAAAATAAAATCCATGTTGTTGGTGCAAAATCTGATCGACGTCAGATCGAGCTGGAGTTGAGAAAGAAGAGATCACCGTCGGTAATCTGCAAAATAAAATTCCATCCGGAGTCGGTGGTGGTGGCTCCAGCAAGATCCTCCGATGATCAAGTCAGCTCTTCTGGCCAATAGGAATGGAGTGCTCGAAAAAGAATTTAGCAGAATTTTAGGAAATAAGAGAGCTTAGAAAAAATATATCTAGAGAATTTTTTTTTATAGATGGAGCCTATAGCAGACTGATAGTGACAGCCATAACCGTCCGATAGTGGACCGCTCGAGATCGCATGGAGTTTGTTATGAAGAGAGAGGTATCATCTGTAGGAGACTGATAGTGACAGCCATAATCATCTGATAGTGGGCCGCTTGGAGCCGCATGGAGTTTGCTACGGAGAGAGAGGTGTCGCCTATCGTGATGTGCCCATTTATCGAGATTTAATAGTCGAAGTTTGAAGGAAGTAGGCATTAATTGATGAAGAACTTTGACATATATCAATTTTAGAGAAGTTCGGATTCTTAAAGAAAATACGGCTAGAGGAGATCATCCGAAAGGAATGCTAGCTAAAATTTGGAAGTAATCCGCTGAAAGAATTTGACTGAAGAAGAAGTCTGAAAGGAGTTCGGCTCTTGGAGGTATTCGACTGAAGGAAAAGTTCGAAAAAAATTTGGCTCCTGAAGGAATCCGACTGAAGGAGAAGTTCGAAAGAAATTCGGCTCCTGGTGGAATCCGATTGAAGAAGAAGTTCGGAAGAAGTTTGGCTCCTAAAGGAATCCGATTGAAGGAGAGTCTGAAAGGAGTTCGACACCTAGAGGAATTTGATTGAAGAAAAAGTTCGAAAGAAGTTTGGCTCCTAAAAGAATCCGACTGAAGAAGAAGTCCGGAGGAGAATCTGACTGAAGAAGAAGTTCGAAAAAAATTCAGCTCCTGGACGAATTCGATTGAAGGAGCAGTCTGAAAGGAGTTCGGCTCCTAAAGAAATCCAACTGAAGAAGAAGTCTGAAAGGAGTTTGATTCTTGGAGGAATTCGATTGAAGGAGAAGTCTAGAAAGAGTTCAGCTCCTGGAGAAATTTAACTGAAGAAGAAGTTCGGAAGGAGTTCGGCTCCTGAAGAAATTTGACTGAAGGAGAAATCCAGAAGGAGAATCTGACTGAAGAAGAAGTCTGAAAGAAATTTGACTCCTGGAGGAATTTAACTGAAGGAAAAGTCCGAAAGGAGCTCGGCTCCTGAAAGAATCTGATTGAAGGAGAAGTTCAGAAGAAAAATCTGACTGAAGGAGAAGTCCGAAAGGAATTCGGCTCCTAAAGAAATCCGATTGAAGGAGAAGTTCGGAAGGAGTTTGGCTCCTGAAAAAATTTAATTGAAGAAGAAGTCGAAAGGAATTCAGCTCCTGAAGAAATTTGACTGAAGGAGAAGTCCAAAAGAAGTTTGGCTCCTAGAGGAATCCGACTGAAGAAGAAGTTCGGAAGGAGAATCCGACTGAAGGAGAAGTCCGAAAGAAATTCGGCTCCTAGAGGAATCTGATTGAAGGAGAAGTTCGGAAGAAGTTTAGCTCCTGGAGAAATTTGACTGAAGAAGTTCGAAAGGAGAATCCGACTGAAGAAGAAGTTCAAAAGATGGAGAAGTTCAGATGGAGTTCGACAACTGTAAGAGTTTGAAAGGGGTTCAACCGCTGGAGGAGTCTGAAAGGGATTTGACCACTAAAGGAGTTTAGCTGCTTGAAGAAGTTTGACTGGAATTCGACCATTGGAGGGAGTTCGAGAAGGGTTCGACCACTGAAGGAGTTCGGCTGCTAAAAAAGATTGGCTGGGGTTCGACCGTTGGAAGAAGAATTTTCGATCGAAGCTCTTCCGTGATTATTAGTTGCATTAGGCTAAGCATTAGACTGAACTTTGGCAGGAGAGGGGTTTATCCCCAACACATATAAATCGAGAGAAATCATCAATAATTATAAAATCATATCTTTTTTCATTTAAGCTTGTTGTTCTAGTGGATCCAAATAAATTCATATATAATAATTTCAATGGCCTAGAAGTTGAAACAATATTTTTACTTTTGAATGAAACTCTAGTTTGTTTTTCTAATTGACATGCATCACATATTTTATCCTTTTCAAAATTTAGTCTAAATAGTCCAACAACTAAATCTCTTTTGATAAGTTTAGAAATAGAGTGCATACTAATATATGCAAGCCTATGGTGCCAAAGTTAACTAGTCTCATTAATCTTGGCATTCATGGCTATTAGACATTGTATGTTTTATAAAGATAAATTATTTAAGTCTACCATGTAAATATTGCCATGCCTATATTCAATAAGTCTCATGCCATTATTATTGGGACTAATTACAATGCACAAAATAAATTCAAATATAACTTTAAAATCCTTATCACATAATTGACTAATACTTAAAAGATTATTCTTGAGACCATCTACTAGCAAAATATTTTCAATAAATATGGAGGGAGTGATACCAATGTTACCTACTCTAATGATCTTTCTTTTACTATTATCTCCAAAGATGACTATCCCTTTATCTTTAGCTTTAAGAGTGATGAATTGAGATTCATCATCGATCATATGTCTTAAGCATCAACTATCAAGATACCAATTTTTTTTTTTATCCTTGGGATACAAGACATACCTATAAAGAAAATCAGATTTTAACTTTAGGTACCCAAGCTTTCTTGGATCCTTTTTGATTAGTCATAATGGTTTCTTAAGGAACCCATACCATTTTTACTTATGAGCTACTAAATTTGTTAGAGTAGCACGCAAAAGATTTATGGCCTGATTTACCACAACTGAAATATAAAATAGTATTTTGAGGAGAGTTCACAAATATATTCTTCAAAAAATTTTATTTCTTTAATGGATTATAATCAAGACCAGCTTTGTCAAAAATAGCTCTTTAGTTTTCTAGAATTATATTTAATTTACTTGAACTTAAGGTAAATTTATCAACTATAGGTTTCAGCTTATTTACTTTAATTTTTAAGTTCTAATTTTTCTGAATTAAATTTTTATTTTTAGCTAACATTTCTTCTTTTTCTTTCAACAAGCATTGATTTTGCTTTTTCAGCTCTTTATTTTTTAATCCTAATTTTTTTAGATCATCTAATAGATCATTAAAAGTCTCTTACAATTCATCAATCATAAAGTTATTTAAAGATTCAAATGTTATCTCATTTTCGTGTGCCATGAGACAAAGATTGGCTTCTTCATGGGTGTCATCATCGGAGCTTGATTCATCATTATTGCTATCATAGCCTTCTTTTTGAATTTCTTAGGGATCTTCTTAAGTTAAGGACAATCGGATCTGAAGTGTCCTAGCTTCTTATATTCATAACATATAAGGGGCTGCTCTTTTTTCTTTTCTTTGCTTGGCTCCCCTTAGTTATTAGCCTTCTTCTTAATTCTTGCCTCATTTTTTTCATGAATCTTTTGAATTTTTGAGTAATTAGAGCAAGCTCTTCATCTTCATCTTCGTTGTTTGATTGGTCCGAGTCTTCCTCCTCTTGAATAATGAATTTTAGAGCAATAGTCTTCTTCTTTTTGATTTCTTCTTCATTGTGTTGCTTCATGGTGAATTCATGTATTATGAGCAACTTGAGAAGTTCCTCCAATAGAAGGGTATTAAGATCCTTTGCCTCTTGAATCACCATGACTTTAGCTTTCCAAGTTCTTGGTAGAGATTTAAGTACATTTCTCACAAGATCACTATTAGTGTAGAACTTACAGAGACTCTTAAGTCCATTAATAATATCAGTAAAATGAGTAAACATTGGGATAATAGACTCATCAGATTTTATTTTGAAAAGTTCATATTTATGGACAAGCATATTGATTTTAGACTCTTTCACCTGATTTGTACCTTCATGAGTTACTTATAGTCTATCCTATATTTTCTTAGTACAATTATATATGAAAATTCTATTAAATTCATTTGCATCTAGAGCATAATACAAAACATTCATAACTTTTACATTAAGTTATGTCATCTTCTTGTCAACCTCATCCCACTCATTTTCAGGTTTGGGAATGTTCTTTCCATCAATTTATTTTATGGGTGAGTGAGGTCCATTTATTATGACACTCCACAGTCATAGTCAAGAGCTTGAATAAATATCTTCATCTGAGATTTTTAATAGGTATAATTTGATCCATTAAAAAGTGAAGGTCGATTTATGGATTACCTCTCGGCAAGTGAAGTGCCAACTTGAGTTGCTATAGATTTTTAGCTCTTGATGGTAAAATCAAGAAAAGACTAGAGCACTGAATTCTGATACCACTTATTGCTCAGCTATGCAGTCCAAGAGGAGGGGGGTGAATTGGGTTTCTTAAAAAATTTAAACTTAAGAAAAAATAGAATTGCAAGATGTGCTTTTGAAAGTTTAAGTGAAGTGAGGTGAGTTAGGTAAGAAGATGCAAGAGCTTAATTTTAAAGAAAAGAAATAAACATAATAGAGCAAGGAAGAAGAAGAGAGATCAACACAAATAAAATGAATTATAGTAGATTAGTACCAATCTTGCACCTACATCCACTCTCCAAGCTTCTACTTAAAAATTTCAATCCACTAAATGTATTCAATTGAATACAACGTCGAATACTCGAATCCTAGTTATCTCAAGCTAAATACTTATTTTTCGAATACAAATCAATCCAAAATACTCTGATTTAAGGTTTGAATCAACCTTCTCAAGCTTTAAAAACCCCTCAAAAACTTGAGCTCCAAAATAGTGAATAGAATTTGAAAAGACATAAGTTCAGCACAGCTAGTTCCTAAATGAGCACAATAAAGCTTTAAAAACTCTTTACACAAACTAGAAAAAGCTTTTAAGAATCATCTCGAAGAGATTGAAGACTTGAATGCACGTTGGATAAGTAGTTAAGCTTAAAATTAACGCTTCTCTTGCCTAGGATTGAATTTTTTTTTAGCTGAATATTCTCTTGATTTTCTTTTTTATTTTTCTTCCTTGTTGAATGCTTTTAAACCTTCATTCACTGGGAGATGAATAGTAGTCATTTATAGCTGGTGGAGATCATTTGGTAAGCATTAAATGCACCAAACGAAAGAAGAAAAAGAGCCATTATAGGATTTTCCATCGTAGGAGGCAACCCATGGGTCACCCTCTGGAAAAGGGTTGCTTCATGGAATGCCCCTTTTTCAATAGGCGAGCAAAAATATTTTTTTTGTATTTTTGTGCAGAACCTTCATGGGGCGCTCCTTTTGCAACAGGTGATGAAAACAGCCTTTTGTATCTTGTGTGCAGAACCTGCAGGAGGCACCCTATGGATCATCCTTTTTTCATGGGATGCCCTAGAGGTCATCCTTTTTATCTTGCCAGTTTTGAAATAGCGTGCTAATCCTGCGTGCCATTATGTCAAAGAAAAAGAGTCGACCTAGGGGCCATCCTCTTTTATCCAAAATACTATATCTTCATCCTTAAGCTTTCAAATAATTTGAAAATGCCTCTAAATGAATCGATAACATCTTGAGAGTTCTTGAGGCTTTCAAAAAACTTTAATTTTTGCTTCAATTTAAGTAAATTTCAAATTTGACCATCTTTAACTAAATCTTTGCAATTACAAAACTTTTTAAAAATCCTAAAATAACTTTTAAAAATATCTCCAAGAGTAAAAATCATTAGTAACCCTCTCAATTATTTTGTACTCACCAAAATCAATCTTAGGGGCAACAATGATGCTGCTTTAATGGGGATGCGACTGGAAGGGGGAGAGAGAGAGAGAGAGAGTAGATCTTCCTGTTTGAAATGAAACTCTTGCCTTCCTCTCGCCGGCAAAATCTCATTCTTTCTATCTCTCTCTTCTCCTTTATTTCGGGCTTTCTCTCTCTGTTTATTTCTGGCCGAAAGAAACTTCTTTTTGGCTCTCTCTCCATCATAGTTACGTGGTCGGCTCTTTTTCTTCGTCAAAAATATGATGCTGGCTCTTTGCGGACTCTATATCTGGTGAGCAGGAGGAAAAGAAGAGAAGAAGAAAGAAGAGATAAAGTGATGGCGTACTTAGAGATAAAAAAGGATAATTTTGGCCTTTTATATAAAATAAATGACTTCAAACTATTGAGTGTAAGTATGATAAACGTAAATCTCATGAGAGTTTTTATAATTTACCTTAATTCCTATTTATGACGAGACATTCGCATTTGTAGCGACATTATTATTAAAAATATATTATTATTATTGAATTAATATGTTTATTTTTTTTTTATTTTTAATATCAATCTTTATAAAGTACAATAATATATTTTTGTTATAATTGAATGATAATAATGTGATTAATAATATATTATAATATAATAGTATATCATAAATCTATTATATATAATATTAGTATAGTATAATATATATACACTATACTAATGGTATATTAATATATCAATTTTTTCATTGAATTGAGGAACATTTTTATATTCAAATTTCAACCTAAGATTTCTGCTCTGGGATGATTTTGGATATCCAATCTCAAGGATGTGTATCTTATCACTAGGTTGAATAGTGATTTAAGAAATGAGGATAATTTGGGATTACTACCATAGGATTATCATGGTGCCATCAAATGGGATGATCTTGTCATCTCTATCTATATCACTCTTAATCTTAAGATGATCATCCATACCAAATGGCCCCTTCGATGATGGGATATCTATTCTTGAGGTTAAAACTTCAAGATCATCTCAAAGCAGTGATCTTGAGCTAAAATTTGAGAATAAAAATACCTTTCATTCCATAGAAAAATTAATATATCAATATACTATTAGCATATTATATTAATATTATATATAATATTATATTATATCAATATTATATATATTGTATCTATGATATATATTATCTATAATAGATAATTAGTCATGTTATTATCATATTATTATTCAATGATAATTTTAAATTATAATAAAAATATATTATTATACTTTATATTTATATAATGAAATTACTTAATATATTAAATATATTCATCTCATTTTTCTAATAAAAATAATATTAGTATTAAAATAATATATTATAAGTATAAATAAAAATATTAATTCTATAATAATAATTAATATTTCTTTATTGATTAATAAATTATAGGACTAATAAATATATCTTTATGAAATCTAATAATAATTAATATATTCATAAATATCTTAATATTTTATTATAATATAATTTACATGATCAATAAATATAATTTTATAGAATATATCATAGATAGTTTTGATATTATACGGTGACTAATTTAGAATTTTCATAGAATATTAAATATGTTACTTATAGATATCTAAAAAATTTTTATCATTAAAATATAATATATTAAATATGGTGATCTTAGATCATCAAGAATTTGATCATCTCTGGACAAGAATTAACGGTGATCTCAAATCATCTTGGTGATTCTATTTGGATCACCAAAAAGACCACCTTAAAGATTTGACAATTAGACATTTATCATGCACGTGTTCTCTCGTTTCAGTTTTGAGATACATCATGTTTGTCCACCAAAACAGACTCATCATGTTTCTAATGGTTTCGGATCCGTGGCATCCGTATGATGCACGGATGAGATCAATTATAGGCCCCAACCAATAATTTTAATATTTTTTTAAATATTATTTTTTAATATTTATTTTTATAAATATCGTAAATCTAAACTTATTTTTCAAATTACCATCGGGTCGATGGCATGGATGAAATAATGGGTTCAACTCACGATTTCACGTCCACCTCAGACTGCTGGTACTAGTGAAATCATGGGTCAAAATTACAATTTCTATGATATCATCTTGAAGTCATAATTTCTATCCCCCTTTTTCATGACTACGATCTCCCTTGCTCCCCACCACTCTGATCACCACCCGTGCTCCCTCTCTTTCATCTTGCCCCTACTCCCTACCACTCCCTCTCGTCTTACTCTCCACTTGTCCGATCACCTCTCGTACCCTTGCATGCTCTCCATCCTCCATCCAGCCCCACCCTGCTCCCCATCCACACCTCCATCCGGCCCCCATCTAGCCCCACCCTACTCCTCATCCACTCCTCCGATTGGCCCTGATGTTCCCCGTTCCTCTAATTGCCCCAACTCCTTACCTCTCTGACCAGCCTCCTTCTTCTCCGTGGTAAGTCTTCTAATTTATTTTGATTAATATATCCTGATTCATGTGCCACCTTTTATGTTAAAGCCCATCATAACATGCATTTTGATTAACTTTATACAGCATTTTAAATGGTTAATACCATGCCCATAATGCAAGTCCATTGTAATATGTTTTAAGTTCATGCCTTGTTCGTTAACAACATACATTCGTGCTCCTAAACCTAGACTCAATAAGTTCATCTCCAGTACTCTAGATAAATTAAATTCAATTAAACTGAGCTCACATTAAATGAATTCAATTTGATCAAATTCTTCCAAAGTTTTTATAAAACTAATTTGAAGAAAAGAGAATATTGAAAAACATTAGTCTCTGGAAAAGACCATTCAAGGGAAAAAAAAGTGCACCAATGGCTGTCAGTTCAGCCAGCCTTATCCTAGCTTCATCAAAGTTTGGTTATCGCCATAAAAATTAGAATCATATTTCTAGCACGAGCCGGTCTGATTGGTCCGGTCCGGTCATGAAAAAATGTAGCTGTTGGTGGTCAAACGAAAAGCAAATTCCGGTTAAGTCAAGTTCACATGGAGACCACCTAAAAATAAAAATAGTACATGACCAGCAAGACCCAGGGGCAAACAAAGTCACCAATGTTTGGCCCATGATAAGGACCACAAATACAACTCCTATATTGAAACAAAACTCCTATATCTAGATTGTAATTTGCTTATTAATGTAATCAATAAGATAAACCATCTCCATAGCCTACCTCTAGTTAGGCTTTGTTGCATTTCTTGGTAGAGTAGATGATATGCTTGCCGAAGAGTTATCAAAACCTTTCAACCTGACCATCAATTCATATGTTCATACAAAATAGTTGTACAATTGGCAAGCACCAGGACTAGCCTTGCTGATCATCTCATTGGAGAACAAACATTATCTTGAGCAAGACCTATAAAAGCATGCATGATACTTCTTACAAAAGCATGCAAACCTATCTACTTGCACAATATAATTAAGGTATGTTTAGTTCTTGAGAGACTACCTTAATTTTATATTGATCCATTATTAAGTAAAGAAGTAATTTAGCTCATCCTCTAATGCGCACCATAGTAGGAGGTAAATGCATGTCCAATGGGATATATAACATCTCATATATTGTCTTATGTAACTTGCTTACATAAAATCGAGGAATGGTTAATACAGACCATGGGATCTGATACATATCCTCCTATGACAAGACAATAAAAACTTTTTATTCCATGTAGTTAATTAAGCATCCCTACTTTTATTTTGATTTTCTTAAGCTTTGTAGTAGTAGATTTATTTAATATATGCATGGTGATTTTATACTAAGCATGCTAAACTTACTCTATATATTGTATATACAGTGAAATATGAGAGAAACAATCACGAATTTATGCTACATTAATGGTTCTATGTTTAACAGACCATATGCTATAGAGTATATTGGGCGATCACAAAAAGCTATTAGAATTAAATATTGAATAAAATTTAAGGAGTTGAAGTATAAGTTATATAGAATCTTCCACATAAACAAAATAAAAAATAGAATAATATATATATATATATATATATATATATATATATATATATATATATATATATATATATATATATATATATATATATATATATATCGACAAGTTGTGCAGCCAATAGTATTGAAGTATGAACCTTTTCCAATTATCGAAGATGAAGATATTGAGATTATCTTTTCAATTATAAGTTCGTGTACTTGTTTATTCAGTGCAGAGTTGTATCTAGATTTGTAATCCATCGAAGATACCAGGCTTGTTCCTGATCGAGATGATTATGAAGTAGCTAACTAAAATATAAGAATGACATCTCAAGGCAAGAAATAGATTGGAGTCTCTAGGCTCTACGTGGTCGATGATCGAGATGATTATGAAGTAGCTAACTAAAATATAAGAATGACATCTCAAGGCAAGAAATAGATTGGAGTCTCTAGGCTCTACGTGGTCGATAATGCCCGACTGAATACCAGAATAGGAGAGATTTTTTGGATAGATGGGGGGGGGCAAGAGGGGATGGTGTTGGGCTAAATAATATTAGAAATTGTGGGTCAACCAACCCATGATTTCACTGAAATCATGGGTTGAACCTATGATTTTGACCGCCAACTCATGGGTTCAACCCATGATTTTACACCCAACACCTAACAAGCTAGCGACGAAATCATGGGTTGAACCGATGATTTCACGCCTGGCACCCCAACTACTGTATGTTTGGAAATAAGTTTAGATTTATCATATTTTCAAAAATAAATATTAAAAAAATAATATTTAAAAAAATCTAACAATTATAACCCTAAGATAAAATAATGACTTTACCTGCTTTCCAGATTCTCTCACCAATCCAGTTAAAGCATCCCCCTTGGGTTAATTTTTTCACCATTGATTGTATCTTTTTCTTGGAGGAAAAAAATATGACCGTCTCACGGCGGGAGGCATGCCTTCGTTTAAACTACAGACTCTGATGATCTAATATTTCTTCTCTAGGAACCTATCCTGTCGCTTCCATTCTTAAAGCAGCGTACTCCAGGCATGGGACGGCAGTCAGAACAGCACAACCACGTTAACCAAACTTTATGACCTACAGTTAATCAACTAAACAATGAGACTGCATGGAACAATTTTGATTTCAATTTGCAGCTTTCAGAGTATGACCTCAATTTGAATCAAGAATATGAACGATGAGGAGATGACTAAACTGATACTGCCTGCTTATTTACATGAGTCTCCTGAATTCTCTTTCTTCATCATCGAGCACCAGATGCTCTTGTGATCCCAAACCCTCCGCCATCTTACATGTAACCCCTGTAAGGATTATGAGGAGGGTAAGATGCAGCACCTGGAGCTCCATATGGATTGCCAAAGGGATTAGTGCCATCTTGTCTCAATGGTTGCTGCTGCGGTTGCATCATGCATGCTTGTTGCTGGGCCATCGCAGCCATCTGCACACTGGCAGGAGGTGTTATAGTGTTGGAGGCATAGAAAGGATCTTGGGGGTATTGAACTGCCTCAAAGGGATTCGGCGCCATCTGACCCATCTGGTAGTTGCCACCCGGATTTTTTCTTCTGGCAACGGCATCATCGTATAAACTGTCCAGGGTCAACTCGTCTAGCCCACCAGCCTGTAAGATTGCGAAAGACATCAGCTTAATTGGAATGTAACCTAGCAAAATATGAAAATATGCTTGAAGCACTTTGTTGACAACTACCCCAAGGCAAACCAGGCAGCACCATCATCCAGCAAAGTAACGTCCATGATTTATTTATACATACCTGGGGTGACTGACTGAACCCAAAGGTTCTTAAAGAGAATAGTGATATAAATATAGAGATATAACAAACTTGTTCTTTAACTAATTATCTGCGGAGAGTATAGTTTTACCAGTTTGCTCTCTGCAACAGCACTTCTATTGGAACTATGAGCATCAAAAAGTGCAAGCTCCCATCCAGAAGTAGATTCACCTGCAAGATTAGAATTATTTGTATTTTTTAATAGATTATCTGCACAGAGTGAAAAAAAATCAACAAAAAATGAGGATAATCTATCTACAGATATTTTAATGAAGGATCATCTATTTACAGATATTTTAATTACTAATATCACTTGAACCTACCATTACCAACAATTGCGAGAGCCAAGGCATTTTCCTCTTCCAATTTTGTTGCACACTGGTTGAAATCATCCAGACCCTGAATGTAATAACATGGATCAAAACCAGACAAAACAGTAACTCCAACCATTAACTTAAGTGTATTGGATATTGAAATTCTTACCAAGATATCAGTTACTGGAGCTTGTATTGGAGCTCTAGCAGTCTCAGCTGCAGAAGTTTCAGGTGTTGCTACAGTTGGTGCCAGGATCGGGTCAGACTTTTCATGATCGTCTTTTGATTTTTTGTGCTCAATGGCCAAGATGGCTCGAGGAGCTATTCCTCTGTCACCATCTACCTGATGAAAATTGAAGGTATCTGAATCATATTATGCCCAAACAGGAAGGGTATCAAAGAAAGATTACCATGCTTAAAAACTAAAAGCAACTGAAAGAACGCACCATAACTATGAAGCACCATAATTTCCAGCTATCATAGAAGCATGTCCAAGTTGTTCCATATGACATTTATATTTGGCAACAAATTCAAGAAGCAAAATTCATAAGTTCTATGCATATCTAAACATGGGCGGATCTGCTTGATTTCAACCCCAAAAGAAATAGGAAAAAATATGAGAAACCATCTCTTTTGGCTCACAGAAACTTTATTTAAGTTAAATAACCCAAAATAAGCATACCAATAGGGGCGGGGTGGGAGACATGACTAAATTGCATAGATAAGCTTATACTAAATATTTAAGCATTTAAGGAAAATGCTTTTTACTGATCAAACCCCATGTAATGGAATCAGTATCAAAGCGATAGTCACCAGTTTATGTAAACAAAAACATGTAAACATAATAAAAAAAGGGTTTCATTAACTCCTACACCCATTTTAAACAAGCCAGAAACCTTTGTGCCTGCTTCCTGCATTCTTCTAGAGAATGAATAAGAAAACATTCGGCTTCACAAAGCAGTTGACATACATACCACATTCTGATTAGGAGGTAAAGCACGTGGAGCATCCTTCACATACTTTTCCATTGCCTCAGTAAATGATGCGGGAGGCTGCAGATGGACCCAAAACAAAAAGGAAGGAACAATCACATCAATAGAGGAAAAAAAATCTCGATGACCACTCGGCATTTAAATTTCAGGTTAAAATAAAAGAGAACAAACAGACCGATTTAGTGTTCAAATAAAACCTAACCTGTTCTATTTTAACAAAATTTTTGCCCTGCCACAGATTAAGACCCTTACAGAACTCATGGAAATCAGACAGCCTTTCCACCTACAACCAAATGGAAAGTATTTTCAGATGCTAATTAGAAAGGAAAAAAACAATGGCTTTACAGTAGAACCAAAAATTGACATGTACCTGATACCCTGCCTTCTGATAAATTTCAAGTGCCCTGATGGCATCATGGCGTTGCATCTCAAAGAACTATTACAGAAGCACTATTAGAATTTAGTATGTATATTCATAATGAACTAGTGTGCGATAGAAGAGCAATACCCTACCTTGTCCACCAAATTTAGAGTTCCTTCATTAATTGCACTATATATCTTAATACTTTCACCAGCTACCTGAATAAAGAGTCATATTAGGGATCTGTTGAAGTATTTAACTAAAGGAAAGCAGCAAAACATTGTGCATCTATTTGCTACTTACAATTGAAAGTGCATATCTAATCATGCTATTGCATACAGGTGAACCCTCTGGCTGCAAAGGAAGGAAGTGAATGGTTACGAAAACCAAAGAAATGTATAACAGATGTGCTAAACAGCGGGACCTACAGAAATGCATAACGTATCTGAGGGAGAAAGAAATAGAAAGAGCGAAGAGAAGCAGACAAGCAAAAGCAATCACAAGCCACCTTACCTGGCAACCAAGCAGACGGAAGAGAAGCTGTTGCAAAGCAGGTAATTGCTCAAGCAAATCAGCAGTGTCAAGTTCTGAAGTTCTCTGTTAATGAAGCATCAATTCACTATAAATAGAGCTCAAAACTTCAACACCACTTACTGACATATTGTGAATTCCCATTTGACAGACTATCCTAGTGATGAGGATTTTACATTAGACCACATGCAAAGATAAATACATGCCATAGAAACCAAGAGGTTAAACCCAAATTACAACAAAAATACAGTAGCTTTAACATCACACTATGATTTTTGGAGTTTCCATTGAGTAATTGAGAAATTTGCCCCAGGTCTCCTCTAACAGAATCCAATCAGATTCAGCCTCCATTCTTTGGGAATAAATATCATCTATCCATTCGTTATCATGATGAAGGGGAAAAGTCAAATTTTCCTTTTGTAGCACCAAAAAGAAGAAAATAAAATTGAAAGTAAATGCCTGCACAGACAAGAATGCAAGCAAAAACAATTCCATGAGAAAGAAACTTGAATGCAAAGTTCAAATCACTTACAGAGTTTTCTGTCTCAACATCATATTTCAATATGCGAAAGCACTCTAGCCGCTCCTCTAGATACAAAGCATATGTTCGAACCCAAGCAGAATAATCCCATGCTTCAGGCAAAATATAGACACAAACATATATACATCAGGAATATTTTTAATTTTTCCTTCCATATACAGGACATTGCTTTTTGTAATCAGCTAATAAGTATGTAATGGATCTGACACTGCACAATTGAATCATCTTCTCGCTCAAAAAGTGACAGAAAAGTGGTGCAATAGATGGAAACGTGACAGTATTATCAGCTTTTGAATGAGGAAATTAATTGTTCGGCACAAAGTCCCTTCTACTTATCAAGCTTTACAGAGTACAAGATATGGTACCATTTGGACTTGAGTCATCTCTGAAATGGGATACATTCAGCATATGACCTCTGCTCCTGGTATAGTTGATGAGTTCTTCACAAAATGAGGGATCAACTTCTCTCAAAGCCCGATGTATGACAATCAAAGTTTTCAAGGCAACCTGATTGAAATCAAGAAAGTAAGCTACGAGCAACATGCTAGTGCCTCAAAGTAATGAATATCACAAACAGTGTTATGAGTTGTCAAACTACTATACTGTTTTCTATAGCCAGCTCATAACATACTTTTAATCAGCTCAATATCAAAAGATGTCTTGATAGAACTAAAATTTGCCTGAGTGTGTATGGAGGTCAGCATCCTAAATAGATTCTTTGCTTCATTGTTTTCAGACAAGCAAGCAATGATAATTTTACATGTATGAGGTTCACAAGTAACACCAAAGTAGTTTCATGTTTTCCAAAATAGATAGCCCACATTTGCCAATTATTTCTATACAAAGGTCAAGATATTGAGACTACCATGATCTTCTGACATATAAAATGCTTGGATGTGTCCAGCAGCGAAGCTTACTTCCGAGGTCAATGCCAAAGTCATTGCTTAAAAAATATCATACAAATATATTTATCATGTCATAACTAGAACCAAAAAACACAATCATAAATGTACGGCAAAAACCACCCATCAATATAAACAAACTGTGAACATGTTCAGACTTATCTGTGCAAATGACTGTGAACGTTCGACTAAGTGAATGGTCATACATGTGTCAGAGTTATGGTTCTCAACGACATGCCATTCGAGATGTATAGCTTGCAATTCACTGTCATGAAGATAATATCATGTCTAAGTTGATAGTCAATATACTAACATGATTTAAATTCAACTCAACTTGACGAAACCTTAATCCCAAACTAGATGTGGTCAGCCACATGAATCCTTTTCACCATTTCACTCAGTTTAGGGGCATACTTTCTGAAAGATGTTGAGATATCTTGTCCTTAACTATTTCATCCCATGTGATTTCAGTGTACCTCTACCCTCTTCATTCCTTCTACATGTATCAAATCATTCCTTTATACTAGTGCATCACTCAGCCTACACTATACATGTCCAAACCATCTTAGTCATTTTCTCAATTTGTTCTCAAATGGTGCTACCTCCACCAGTTTGCAAGAGACTTCATTTCTTGTTCTCTCTTCTTGTATTACTACACATTCATCTCCACATTCTCCATTCGGCTACACTCATCTTATATACATATTTTTCTCATTATCCAATATTATATATTATAAAGCATAGCTGATCATATAGTTGCCTTATAAAATTTTTATGCAACTTGGTTAGGTATCCTATGATAAAACAATATCCTAGTTATAGTTCTCCATTTCATCTAACATGCTTTAATCCTATGGATAGCATCCTCTTCAATCTTCCTTTCCTTATGAATAATCAAATCCTAAATACCAAAAACGATAACTCTTAGAAACTTCATAATCCTCAATTTTCACTTCACCTTGATCTCTATTTCTAATTTTACAAAAACCACATACAATGTTTTCCATCTTTCTCCTACTTAAACCTAAAATCCTTAGATTCTAATACACTCCATAATTCTAATTTACGATTAATCCTACCCTTATTTTCATCCACTAAACCTATATCATCTGCAAAGCATACATTAACTAATATCTTCTTGAATATATCTAGTAAGTCATCTGTAACTAGCACAAAAAGCTAATAACTTAGAGCAAAATCTTGGTGTGAATTTAATGTGATTAGAAACTTAATATTGTTCCTGCCCGTAGTTTTCCCACTAATAATCGCTCTATCATACATGTCAAGGTTTGCCGTACTGATTGGTAGCATACTGTACTGTATTAGTACCAAACAGATACATAGCTCATACTATATCGACACTTTATACGCCTTGCCATCTCATACCATACTACATACTATCACTGTAATAAGGTGGAATCGATAGGGGGTCCGATACTGAGATGGCGAACCATACGTATCCAAAGGAAACTCCTTTCTTTTCTAACACCCCACCACAAGACTTTTCTAGGGACTATATCATATGCTTTCTCCAAATAAATAAAAACCATAGAAAGAACATGTATTTTTTCCCTACAATTCTCCATTAACCTGTGAAGGAGAAATAATAGCTTTTTTCATGGTCAATATTCATGGCATAAAACCAAATTGGTCCTCTGATACTTTTGTGATTTGTGCTTGATCACCCCCTTCCAAAGTTTCATGGTAAGGTTCATAAATTTGATAGCATGACATTAGAACAACTTTGAATGTAATCTCTATTCTTATAAATCAGTATAATAGTGCTCTTTCTCCATTTATCAGGCATCTTATTGGTCTTTAAAATCTTTTTTGACAAATTAGTCAATCAAGTTATTCATACGCCACTTAAAACTCTTCTAAATCTCAATAGCAAAGTATGTAGCTTCATCCTAAACCTCTTATTTTGGAGTCTACTGGTGTAAACGAATCAGTTACGGTCAAAACAATGGTTCAGGGTATTAAGAGGCTCGAATGGAGTTAAACTGGGTGGTTTTGCTCAGTTCTAGCAATTTGGTGCCTCTTACCATCCCAGTTATTACAGGGGGATGCAGACATGCCTTCTCTGCCCCTTTTTCAAAAACAAATATATTCAACTAAAAATGAGAGAGAAGAGAGATCTCCAAACATATTTAAGGCTCAATCATACCAAAATTAGGTATGATCCCCTTCATTCTTCCCTTTGCTCTCTTTTTTTCTTTCTTTCCCAAAAAAAGCAAAAAATTGGAAAAATGAGAAAGAGTCATGCCAATTTTGTATTTTGGCATGATTTCCTGATATGCTATAGATCCAAGGACAATCTATGCATGGAAGTAGAAATCATAATTTTTTGTTGATCTTCTAATTTTTATAATACAATATATTTTTGGATTAGAAAATAATAAATAAAATAATTTTAAAAAAAATTCTAAAAAATGGTAGCCTGTTTGGGGGTATGTAGGCTATTTGATATCTTATTTTGATAAAAAATTGTTTAAATTTGAACATGATTATGATTACGTAAACCTAAGCCTGTATTTATATAAATTCCAAAAATAAGTGGTGATTAATATATCATCATGAATTAGAGAAAAAAATTGAAGTACCTCTTGTAAGCGTCTACATTAATCTAAATCAAAATTACTTTTACATATTATACAATTAAATATCAATTTAGCATTTAAAATTATTTAAAGATTACTTTTAAAAATATATAAAAATTATGAAAAATCAGTATTATGTGTAGATAATGTGGAAACATTTTTTGATGAAATCAATTAGTTTTTGTATTATAATGTAAATTATCTAACTTTTAAGTATTTAATCCATTAAATAATTATTAATCTAACCAAAAATCATGAAAATATAGTAATGCATATTGGTAATTGGGTTTCTAGGACAACGAGCATAACTTTTACATAATATTACAAATTATTACACATTTTAAGTGAAATTAAATTATAAAAGTCGCTCGTATCTCTAAAAATATAAAATTTTGTTTACTCTTTAAAAATGTAGATTCACTTTATGCAATTTATGGTGATGAATGAGCTAGTTTATGATTCATTAAACTTGCATAAATAGATCCAAGAAGAAAGGAGACTGATATAGGCTAGGACTATGATGAGATAATTTTGGGCCAGCACCACTAGAGGTTCAAGTGGTGCAATGCAAAGTGGAGGGGATGAACATGACAAGAATGAAGCAGCATCTAGCTAGTGGTTATCCGATGTAACTGCTAGTATTAAATGTTCGTAGAATGTCCAACAGTCAATGAAGAAGTACTTTGGCAATTTCAGAATGAGAAAGAAAAAGTGTCGATAAACAAGCAATGACCAAATGTTAGGCAACTAAGTGACCTTCATGCTACTTGAGGATCCCAAGGAAAATGAAACATCCGATCCAGAAGACATGGAGGTGGCTCAGATTCAAGTTACCCTGCATGATAGTCTTAATAAATAGTGACATAAAGAGAAGGTTGCCAAGTGCTGGGCTCAGCTTGGTCCCTTTAGCGTACGTGATGGGTTTGAGTTGGGATCCGCCAAGGTAGAACTAGGCTACAGGAAGAGCCAGTCAATCAAAGAGGTTAACAGTAAAGGTAGCAGCCAAAGAGTCTCTACATTTGGGCCTTCACCAACTAGAGGGGAAAGAAATCCACAGATATACTAGCACGGAGCACCACTCATAATCTAGATCTACATACCTTTCCTAGCAAAGATTCAAAGTAGCAAAAGATTGACTGTATATGTATTAAGGATAAAAAAAAGGACGTGGAGAGTTATTGCATCCTGATTCCACCTTAGCTACATTCCTACAAATGTCGTAGATAACATATATTACCGATTTGCTATCAACTCGATCCAGAGAAATGGTCAAAATGCAGATCCTCTTTGTGACATATATAGTGAGATGCTTAATAATAACAAGAAGTTAGAGAGATAGATAGCCTCCTACCCGAGAAAGTGGGACATCAATTGTGTGACTTTGAAGTCTAATAGTTGGAAAAAGCCTGCAAGCGAAGTATCATTAATTTCTTGACATATTGTAATAAGATGACATTTTTCCATATGTCAGTTGATTTTTCTGACCATCCAATACATCCTTAGCTTGATGAAGCATACAATTGATCAAATAGGGAGTAGCATGCCGCATAGATGGTTATAGATAATAGACCATGGTACAAGACTAACAAGGATATTCTGATGATCAAGAGGTCACATATTTTTTGTACTCCATGTGATGCTTACGGATATTGACAAGATTCATAGGGCGAAGCAAATGTAGAGAAAGCCTAGGCCATCACAAAATTCATATAGCCCTACATGGGTTTTGACTTTGATGAGGATGTCTACAAAGGGTGAGATACTAAGGCTAGCAATCACCCATTTTGCCACGCACTATATTGCATTCAATAGCCTCATTGAAAAAAGGCAGATGTCTATCAGATGTTTGTGAGGGCCAAGTGGTGGAGAATAAATATGCCCCTAATGGCATGAAGGTAGTCACGTGGAGGGTTTAGTGACAAGCCAACAAATACGACAGCAAGACGAGAGAATAGTTAAGAAAATTGCACCAATATATCAAGTGCTCAATGCCATGGACAGATGGACTTCTTATATCATATCATGATGGTTGCCAATGCCAAGATCAGGCAGGTAGATCCTAAGCATGCTGAAGAATACAGTGACATCACTAATAGAGGTGGGAGTTGCATCTAGTAGGTAATCCAAGAGCAACCCTCAATACTTCTTTATTCTTATAAAATAAATTCCAAATGCAATCACTTGTTTGTTAATTAAATCAGTTACATATCTCAACGGCTTACCACCTTACCCCAAATTTCCAGTACAATGTCTTAGGAATGGACATGTGTGAGGAATTGTTAACAGCTCTACGCAAGGTCATTTATAAGATGGAGCCCTATTTAACCATTGCTGGCGGATATCTGGAGGAGGTTTTAATGGGATAAGGATCAAAACTTTATCAATTCAAGTAGATAATTAACATCATATGTCTTGTGCATTTCATAGACTGAACCTTTTAGAGAGGGGTTCCATAGTTTTAGTAAGATGACAGCTGCGGCAAGCAAGGACAATAAGAATCCATGTATTTTTGGACTCCAACTATAACTGAAACAATATTGTATAATAAATAATATAATTTACTTAATTGTATTTGCAGCTGAATAGTGGTTTCACTTTGGACTGTAATCGAAAAAACTCAGGCCGTCAGTGGTTCAGATCTTCTCATAGGCGCTCTCTAGTGGCTGCAAGTGCAAGTGGTCAACCTTCATGCATTGAGGAACTGATTAATATAAAACTGATTCAATGGTTTGGTACACATGCAGTATAACTCAGATTGAAGTACATCTAAGAGGAGATGGAGTTGAAATGTGGTAACCCACTTCACCATGACCTTGCTTATGACAATGACAATCAGATAATTAGTTGGCTTTAGCAGCCAAAGCTTGATGAGCTAGGATCATCTCCTTGACTACGTGGATTCATAGCAAGAGAGGTTAGGGTGGATCCAGTGCAATGGGTAGAGTGATACATGCCACACTCACAACTAGCTAAGCAATAGGGGGAGTCAATGATCATTGCGGGCTTTATATCCGAGACATCCACTAAGCGATATTGATGCAGACTGAGCTTGACCTACGCCCATGTTCGAGTTCCAAGACTATCAACGAAGGCAACACAAGTTGGCACCCAAACCCACTATGTGGATTTGAAGGTTTTTTAGATCTATTTTGAATCTTCCTCTTTTAGAAAGATTTTATTCTCTCATCTTCCTTTTCTATTTAGAAAAAAATTATTCTATCATCTTTCTTTTTTTTTTTTTGCTTAGGAAGATTTTATCATATTTCTTCCTATTTAGGAGGATGATTTTATTCTATTATCTTTCTTTTTTTTTTTTGCTTAGGAAGATTTTGTCATCTTTCTTCCTATTTAGGAGGATCTTATTCTATCATCTTTCTTTTTTTAAATAAATCTCTAGGTTTGGAATATTTTTCTATTATTCTCGGATGTATTTAGTATATAAATAGCCCACAAAGCTTTGGTTAAGAAGACAAAATGATTATTGAATAAAATTTGAGTCTTGTTAAAAGAGTTGTAGTGAAAGTTTTTTTTCCCAGGGTGCTACCATTTCAAGCGAGGTCTAGAGATTAATTTTTCTTTAGATTTGCATTCTTCCATTTTCTGCAAATCTTGACTACCTACCTATGAGATTTGGTTGAGATTTAAAAAATTAGGAAGATTTCTAGAAGAAGAAAGAAGATGGAGGTTGAAGATGAAGATCTACATTCCCTTTTCCTTGCACGCGCTACCCAAGACATCTGACTAGCCATCCGTGCTAGCAATCTGGGCCAACTTTAGCCCAAACCCAACTAATAGTATTTTAATTTTTCTGCTTAAAAAAAAAGGTTGTAATGCTAATTTTCTATCCAGATCTAGATCTACAAATATCATCTATTGGTAAAAAAGGTTGGGTTCGTAGGATGGTTTAATTTCTATTTTCTTTCTTTGGAAAACTCATAGTATTACTTCTTTCCTAAAACTCTAAAAATTTTATTCAGTGCTTTTCCTTCCCGCATGGTACTTGATTGTGATTGTTGGGTAGAAATTAACTACGTGGACATCTACAAGCCAAGCTAGAAGATTGTTGAGGATAGATTGTGAATTGATTCAAATTAATCGTAATAGCCTAATTGTGCGCTTGTTGGATGTCGTGTGGTATATTTTCTTATCTAATTTTATTTCTTCGTTTTATTATTTTCTTTAGCTGAATGTTCTTCCTTTATTAAAATTAATTTAAAAAAAATTGCTTTTTTAATTTTATTTTGCAAATTGTTTGCCTGTCATATCTAAGGGATGGTAACCTGTAGGATAAGTTTGACATCTTGTGTGTTGCATTGGTGCATAGCATATAAAATTTTAGACCGTCCTACATAAGATATCATAGGGAGATGCTAAGAAGAGGTCATTATGGTAGCAGTCTAGTTAGGGAGGTAGGAACAGCCCAGATGATAGGCTGAGTCAAGCCACTTGGTTGAGCTAGGCAAGTAGAGGCATCTAGAAAAAGAAAGCAATTTCTTAGAGCAGCAAGAAAGAAAGAGCGAGGAGTGCTGCGGATTCTTCAGAAAGAGTGGATAAGGAGCCAATTCACTCAAATTCGAAGACTAGTAAGCCCTTAAATAACATGTTGCCTAGTTCATCTTGCAATACAATTGATGACAACAATGACAATTTGAGTAATGATGAATTTGGTAGCCTAGGAAATAGCAATGGATATGGTGTGTGTGCATACAACTTATAGCCTTATGGTTGCATTTGGTAGCCAGCAGTCTATCCAGATTGCTAGTAATTTAAAGGAGCCCCACCAGATTATCATATTTGGTATACCTTTTAAGTTGGTAATCCAGATTACCTCTCGTAAGATAATCTGAATTACCAAGCAGAGGGATGGCTATCTAGATTACCAAATATTTGATAATCTGACAATGACATATTTAAATGAAAATATTCTTATAAAAAAGAATATAATATAATATTATATTATATTATAATAATACTATTATATTATATTATATTTAAATATAAATATTATATAATATATAATAATAATATATTATAATAATATTATAATATACTAATAATATATTATAATAATATAATATTATGTACTATTATATTATATTATATTATATAAATATAATGTATATAATATATTAATATTATTATAATAATATAATATAATATAATATAATAATATATATAATATAATATAATATATAAATATAATATATATAATAATATAATATAATAATATAATATAATTTATATTATAATATTATTATAACATGATATTATATTTATATAAATTATTATAGTATTATTATTTTAATAATCAAATATTATAATATTATAATATTATAATATAGTAATATATGATAATATAATAGCATATTATAATATATTAATAATATATTATAACATATATTTAAATATAAATATATAATAGAATATATATATTATAATATATTATATACAATATTTATATTTATATTATAGATATAATATCAAGTTATATTATAATAATATTATAACATAATATTATATTATATTATATATTAAAAATATAAATATATAATAGAATATAATATATTATATATAATATATTATAATATACAATAATAATATATATATATTTATATTATAAATATAATATTATATAATATAATATTAAGCTATATTATAATAATATTATAACATTATATTATATTATATTATAATTATAAATATATATTAGAATATAATATATATTATAATATATATTTATAATATATATATTTTTTGTGCGTGGGGTGTGATTTTTAATAAATTTGATTTGAGGGTATTTTGAAAATTTGATGTTATATTATCAGTAATCTGATTGTCATACCAAACATATCAATCAAGATTTTCAATAATTTTACTATAACATTATCTACGTGTGCCAAATATGGTAATCAACATTACTTGTAATCCATCCAGATTGCAGGTAATCTAGATTACTACTGCCTGGTAATGCACTAACTCAACTTATGATTTTAATCGATTGACCGACGAGTCATAATTCACTCAGACCATGTGACCCAAAGGTTTGAGATACATTGCTACTGTAAATGATATAACACGTGGAGTAGGATCCTTGGACATATGTGAATCTGAATTGTATATCGGATCCCATTTCACACAACCAAGATATAGTCCATATGGACATCTTATGTCTGAGACATCATATTTAGGCAGCTATACTCTCCACAGTCTCAACTGGTATATATGTCAGAATCATTGCCTCAATCTTCCCTTATATGGAATGATTAGTACAGTATCAAACATTGGATCGGTATCACACTAGCTATTTAGGAGGCTTAGATTATTGGATGCAAGGATGAGCATAGTATCTGAGTTGGAGTCAGATCCCAAGCTCTGACTATGATCAAGACCTTAATACCTACAGGCAATATAAACACTCCACAAAGAACTAGATATCAATACGTATTTCATAGCTCAAATCAATTTCATATATATATATATATATATGTTCAGGTTCAAAAATATGCATTAACTATACTAATTATATTACAATTGCATTTACTAATTGATCATATAGTCTATCAAGATTCAAGACCAATACGACATAAAATAACACCAAAGTAACATTGGATCATAATTCAAATAACTGCAAATATTAAAATAATCCCTCAAAACAAAAATTAAAAACAAAAAATAAAGAAATGGGTCTACTAGCATCAAACTAGTATGCTTGAGGGTATCAAGCATCAATATGGTATGAACTAGTACCATACCCTACCGATTAGCAATTGATGTGGCACCCGGTATCGATTCACCAGACCTTGCCCAATAGGGATTCCATCAAGTACAACCACTTTTTTCATTTTCATCTTTTTCATAGCTTCGTTTATCTCAAATACTCCGATCCTATGTATATACTTCATAACTTTTTTGTTAATGAAACTACTAAGGCATCCTAAATCATCCACATAACTTCCATTAAATAGCTTGTCAAATAAACTTCTCCATCCTTCTTTGATCTTGTCCTCCTTAACCAAAACTTTTTATTCTTCATCTTTGATGCATTTAACCTGAGTCAAATCTCTAGTTTTCCTTCCTTTTAATCTTGCAATTTTGTAGACATCTTTCTACCCATCCTTAGTTTCCAACTTGCTATGTAACTATTCATAGGCATTAAGTCTAGCCTCTCATACTGCCTTTTTAACTTCCTTCATAGCCACCTTACAACTTTCTTACACTTCTCTATTCCTACAATTAGGTAGTTTTCTATAGCACCCTCTTTTAATCCTAACTACCAACTGAACCTTCTCATTCTACCACCAAGTTTCCTTGCCCGATGGCTCTTTTTCCTTTGAAATCTGATGCATTAGCATGATCAATTCATCTATCTCTGCAGATGACTCCAATCATTAAAGAGAAAACCAGCATTCTTCTTTTAAGGAGATGGGCCGCATATTAAATCTTCTCATACAGGTCCAAGTTATGAGAGTCTGAATGTTGCTATGCTAACTTTTGTAGTTTTGAACTGCTGAAAATGCTTTACTCATTGATAACTCCTTGATTTTCTGATGAAAATTTATTTGTAAAAGAGGGTGTCAATTCTCTTTTACCCATCATGCATGCTGCCTTGCAATTTGATTTGATTTCCAGAACACATTCATGCTTTCCTCTGTTGCTATAGTTCCCTTATTAAACTCATCAATAAAATACACACCCAAGGTTTTCAGTTCCAGTACCGATGGTCGTTCCGGTCGGCCGGCGGCACGATCCGGTACGGTTCCATACCGGATCAGACCGATGCGAATCGAAACAAGAAAAGGAAGGAAACCGAGAGGAGGAAAAGAGAGAAAGAGAGAGAAATAGAGAGAGAGAGGAAGAAAAAAAAGGAGGGAGGGGAAGGAGTCCGAGGGCCCGTCGGACGGCCTCCAGCTGAACATCGTGGCCGCTGAACAGCGCAGTCCACACACACGGCGCCGTGGGCGTGAAAATGAGGTGATGCCCCTATTTCATAAGTTTTTTTAAAAAATAAAAATTTAAGTGAAGCCGGCAAATGGTTTGCCAGCTTCACTGTTTAATAGGCTTTTTAAAAAAAAAAGTCAAAAAATGAAGTCGGCACATGGCCGCCGAACAGCGCGGCGCCATGCATTTGCCAGCTTCACTGTTTAATAGGTTTTTTTTAAAAAAAAGTCAAAAAATGAAGCCGGCACGTGGCCGCCGAACAGCGCAGTCCACACGCATGGCGCCGCGGGCGTGAAAATGAGGTGACGCCCCTATTTCACAATTTTTAAAAAAAATAAAAACTTAAGTGAAGCCGGCAAATGGTTTGCCGGCTTCACTATTTAATAGGTTTTTTTAAAAAAAAAAGTCAAAAAATGAAGCCGGCAATCGAATTGCTGGCTTCACTAATTTTAATTCTGTTAAAAAAATCTTTTAAACAGTGAAACTGACAAATGGTTTGCTGACTTTACTGTTAATCCCTGTTTTTAAAAAGGGGCCATGCGAGAACAGGGGCGACAGCCCCTGTTCTGCGACAGTGATGCTGCTCGCGCTGCTTCCGCCGTCCGGTGGCCACTTAGAATCCTCGGACAACCTCTCCGCCATCCCATCTTTCCATCTCCGGTGATCTCCTCCCCTCTTTCTCTCTTTTTCTTGCTCGTTGCGTTAGCCCTATTAGGCGAACCGAGCCACGGCGGCTTCCGTCACCCTCCGGCGGTCGTAGAGGGCCACCGTCAGCTTTCAACGGTGTCCTCCTCCCTCTCCCTCTCCTCCTCTCTCTCTCTCTCTCTCTTTGCCTTTATTTTCCTCTCTTTCTTTTCTGGCACCGGTGTGTGCCGTTTTCCACGCAGGAACAGTCCCGGTTCCCCACCGATCCAGTTCGGCATACCCCGAACCGTCCGGTTTGGCACACCCCGAACTGCCTGGTTCGGGATGGTTCTGATATCACTGTACACACCTCTTAGCAACTCTTCCAGTCGGTATATGGGCATTAATTCATTTCAAACCATGTTAAAAGGTTCATATGAACCACAATCCATGTCAAGTCATGCACAACTAAGATCATAGCATAATTTAGATGTGACATATAAAAATTGCAGATGCCAAGGAGATAAAAATTACATGGGAATTCATTAGGTATTCCGACACTGAATTCCTTTGAACAGCATGCATAAAAAATTATTCAGCAAGATTACAAAGCAAAACATACAGCCCAATTGGATGTTTTGGTGAGCCGTTTAGCTAGAGAATTGATGCAATATGCAACATCTGCACGAGGTCTCAAAGCCGATACAGTATCGAAAATAGCTGTAAAAAAAAAAAAAAAGAAGGTTACTCATCATAAGCAGATTTAAGATAGTCTCAGCAGATAACAAGCTTTAAAAGAAGAAGAAGTTTTCCAATTGTGGAAATATTCACACTCAGAAGAACTAGTTATACAAAAAAAAAAAAAAAAAAAAAAAAAAAACAGCACCTAGATAAATGTTTTCCAACCATGGAAATATTCACACTCAGAAGAACTAGTTATACAAAAAAAAAAAAAAAAAGCGCCTAGATAAATGTTTTCCAACTGTTGAAATATTCAAACTTAGAATAACTAGCTATACAAAAAAAAAAAAAAAAAAGAATGCCCTTCTAAGCAATATTGTGCACAGAATGGTATTGAAAAGAATTAGGACTAACTGCGCATATGTTTCTCCTTTGGCAATTGTTCCACATGGTTAGTGGCCTTGACAATTGCAATATCCAATTCCTGGTGAAAACGTGCATAAAATAGGTTATTGACTGATTAAAGACCATAATCTGGAAAGATACACATTGATAAACACTGACAAAATATACAGAACTAACAACCTTGTAATCACTGTTTACTTTTGCCAATCCAACTGTTGTGGAGTCCTTCAATGCTCCGAGGGCTTTTCTTATACTCTGCTGAGTACTACCAATTCCAGCCATTATGCTACTCTAAGAGTGTCAGGAAAGTATATATTTTCCCTAAACACCGATAAAATTATTAGTCACCAACCTGCAAAGAATATGCATTCCATCCAAACAAAATGGACCCAAGCACCCTACCAAGTAAGATATGTATATTATGTGTAGTGGAGATTTGTCCATATGTTTGATTCTTATAAGTAATGATTACTCAGGAATGGTTATCTTAAAAAAGCATCGGGTTAAAGTTAACAACTAAATGTAAAATTGCATATGACAAAACATTCTATCAGGTTATAGTTGTACAATGGATAATGTTTAGTTTGCACTAAAATATATTTGCATAGCATATAAAAAACATGCTGTTAAATTGTCTTAAGCTTATCCAAGAAACTGTTCCTTACCAGTGATAATTGAAAGCATATATAGCAGATACAAACCATATTCAGCTATTCGGGGTCAGTTTTATGAGGCCTACATGCCATTGTTTCTGGTTCAACTAATCTGAATGGGTGATCAAAAAGTATACGAAGGAAGAAAGTAAGACATTGCAAATACCCAGAAACAATGTGCTCCGAGATATTTCAACTAAAATATTGAACTTTTGAAAAATTGAGACATAACTTCAAAAATGAAATAGAAAACCAACGTACATCACATTGATAATGTAGAAATAAATAGGATTCCATGTTACAATTTTTCAGTAAGGAGGGTGGACAAAGCTCTCTCAGATTCAAAATTAACAGAATAAAGATAGTGGATATAATTTCAACCAAAACAGTCACAAGAGCAACAGGCAAGCTTCAGTTAAGTCCACCAAATAATGAGCAAATCCTTAAGCCCAGAACAAGAAAGTTTGAACATGGAATCTACCATAAAAGATACAAAAGAGGAAAGCAAATCGAGATACAAACTAAAATTTTGACTATTCTCTATCTCAGCAGTTTTCAAACATATAACCAAATTCTAATGTAATTTAAATTTCTCAAACTCAATAGACAATCAAAGTATGATTTGTTTTGGATGTTTTCCCATTTATATCATAGGTGTAAACTTTCTCATCCAAAGTTCGCAATCTTGATGCTAGACCCATACTAATACCTTGTTGTTATAATATCAGCGTAGCCGGTATGAGGGGCAGTACCAGTATGGTACAATACACCCAGTACCAGGTGGTATGCATCAGTACAAGACTCCCACCATCGTGGGGTTTGGAAAGGGTCAGATGTAAGCAGCCTTACCCCGCATGAGGACAGGTTGCCTTGTTTTCACCTAAGAACACCAAATCCAACTTACACACTAAAGAATAAATCTTCACTAGACTTTGCTCCAACTTCTAGGAACAAATAACAACAAAATTAGCTGTACTGTAAAATATGATGGCCCAATGCACAAGACTCCCACCATCGTGGGGTTTGGAAAGGGTCAGATGTAAGCAGCCTTACCCCGCATGAGGACAGGTTGTTTCCATATTTTGAACCTATAACATCCAACAAATCTAGCTGCACTATATAGATAAAAAATATATAGAATCTGAAATTAATCTCAAAACAAGTTTTTGCATTCATCAACAGATGAATCTACATAGATCAATGCCTCCAGAAAGGTACTTGCATTGTTTTGATTAAATAGTGAATGCTAACTCATATAAACTACTATTAGTACTACTATAGAAAAATGGTAGCAAGAAAAGCATCTAGTTGTATTTAAATCAGAGTAAACTACAAAAACCCCCTAAGATTAGGCTAAACTATGCTTACACCCAATAGTTTGAAAAACATACGCTTACCTCTCTGAGATTTATTTTTATCTAACATTTTTAAGCCACAACTTAACAGAATATTAGTTAAACCATTAGACTCAAATACCATATTAGAAAAAATTTAAAAGTTGAAGAAAGTAACCTTAAGAAAAGATGGAGAATGCCCACCACTCCAATCCACCTATATTAGATACCAACAAAAGGAGGGATCAGGATCAGCTGATTGCTTTCTATTTATATTGTAGGAGAAAGGCGTGGATCAGCAGAGATGGCACATCTTGTAGAGGTGAAGAAGGGAAAGGAGGTCATCAACAGCCAGCCATTTGTCGAATAGACCTACTGGAGCACCTTCACCAAGGATGACTTCCCCCTACATGACCGTGGCATCGACTGTTACTAGGATGTCTTCCGATATTTTAGCAACGATCAAAGTTTCTGTTCTTGTTTTTTTTTAATCCTTTGAAGTAGTCTCTGCATCAATTTCATTAGTAATGGTTATAATCTTGCCGATCAAGAACCCTGATTCTTTTGGTTTCTTTCATTTATTCTTGATTTTTTTTTTTTTTGGTCCGATTGTGTTTCTTTCTTATTTTTCTCTATTTCTTGAAAGGACCCCATCTTGAGTAGCTTGTCAGATCCTTCTTGGAGATAGTTTATATGAATAAAATTCTCTAAATCGATAATGCTGCAATCAAATTTAGATATTTTGAGAGTTTATTCTAGTTTTTTTTTTTGGGGGGGTGGGGCGGATTGTTTCTTTCTTGTTTCTTCTTTTTGAATGGATTCATCTTGAGTAGCTTGTCAAATCCTTCTTGGGGTCAATTTTGATGAAGAAACTTCTTTAAATCGATAACATTGCAATCAAATTTAGGATGTTTTGGATAGAATCTTATCATTGTTTGTTTTCCTCCATGTTGCGTCTGTGATCAGTTTAAGTGTGGAGAGATGCCCCAACAACCAATTGCTGGGCTATTGTGAAATCGTTAATGGAAAAGCGAGCCCTCCTTCAGTGCTATCATGGATGCCTTGTATATCTTTTGATCGATTCCCTTGTCAACTTTTTGCAGCTGGGTAAATATATATGGATTACCTATAAATAAGTATATGACGTTGAAGACAGGAGCTTTGATGCGGAGTCTTGGGGTCGAGTGGGTATGACTAAGATGTATGCTGTTTAATTAGGTGGGTGGTTAGATAGGTGACTGGACATAGATCATATCATCTTTTAAAAAAGTATAAACGGTTTGATGATGGGCAACTCAATATTTCAAAGTTTTTTCCCCTTGCAACATCTCTTAGATTGAGGGGTTGCTAGTGGCTTCTTCGATGATGCCACCGTCGATGATGATGCCATTCTTAGAGAGGTCGTAATTGATGAGGTTGGTGAAGGATGAGAGGAGGAGAAGAAGAGAAAGGAGGAGGAAGAGGGGAATAGAGGAAGAGAGGGAGTGATGGGGGTGCTGTGTGTGTATGGGGAGGCCCACTATCGATGATGATGTCGTTGTTGGAGAGGTCATTGTTGATGAGGCTGATGAAGCATAGGAAAAGGAAAAGAAGAGAGAGGAGGAGGAGGGGATAGAGAAAGGGAGAGAGTAGTGGGGATGTTGGTTGTGTATGGCAGGGGGTAATTTCGATTTTTTACATAATGTAAATGGCTGTGCTAACATGCAGGTTTTCAAACTGTTGGGTGTAAATGTAATAAACATAAACCTCAAGAAGGTTTTTGTAATTTACTCTAAATTTATTTTTTTATTTATGGTATATTTTAGTTAAATGTTTATACTACATTTGATCTAAGAAAGTAAAAAACATCAAGAAGTTATTCTTAACATTGTTTGACATTAAAAGAAGAACCCAAGTATTTTTTCCACAAGAATTTCTATTTTTTGAATCACAGGTTCATATATAAGACTCATCTGGTCTTATCAATTTTCATATCATTCTTTATCCACCCAACTATGCGTAAACACATGAGGATTTGGGACAAACCCCAAGAAAACAAATATTTCACAAAAGCATTCAATTAAAGCAACATTCTCAAAATACTTCCATCAAAAGCAAACCAATACCCAACCAAATAAAAATTCTGCAATGCATGAATAAAAGAAAACAACTTGCCACACCATCACTTCAAGAAAACAACTTTTGTCACCTCTAAGAAGCAGACCATCCACATTAACAATCACGAATAAAATGGCAACTCAAAAAAAGGTTCATAACCATGGAATGATTCTTCATGAATCGAAATACCATGAACTCTAGATAGCAAACAAGGAATTCTACTAGTACAACCAAGAAATCATCAGAAGTTCCCTAACGAAGCTGAAACCAATCATCAGAAGACATCCCAGATTCAGATAAAATGTATGTCTCCAAATCATTTGCATTTTCGAACAAGAAACGAAAAGGTTAGGGTTTTACGCACCTCGAGAAAGATAAGAGCGGAACGCAAGAACCAATCCTTCGCCGGGAATTCGCTTTGCGGATTGGCGAGGAGAGAATCGAACGGAATGGGAGAGAAAAGAGGAGGGAAGGCCAGAAGAATTCGAGGAGGGCGCCGAAGGGAAGATTCGCTGGATTTGGGAAATGGCGGTGGTCAGAGAGCGCATACGAATAATATCTCCGCGTATACCAGCTGCACGTCGATTAAAGCTTAACACGCAACGGTCATGGAAGAACGGAGCGTCCCAAGTGCGCGTGCCTCTGCTGACCTATTCTTATGCGCGCGCTCGATCATCGCCAGCGAAAAAATGGACGGTGGATCGAACGTGTCCGCATGCGGACTGTTGGATGTGATAGCGCGGGGCACCTGGCCAGATGGTGCTATTTTGGGAGTACTTATGGAGGGATTTTATGCGGGACGAGGATCTGCGGCGAAAGAACAAAGACGAAGGGGCGGGGGACGGAGGGGTACCGAGAAAAAAAAGCGGGCTGTCAAGACGGGCCGGCCGGTCCCGATCTGCTCTGACCCTGACCCATCTAAATGAGGCAAGGTGGGCTGATCGATGGGTTCGAAAATTTTTAACTGATGGATTCAAAATTCCATTATGGATTGCAGATTAAATAAATTAATTCATCAAAACTTAAAATAAATAAATAAAATAAAAATAAGATAGAGATAGATCGAGTGGGAGATCGAAAGGGGTGAGGGATGGAGTGGGAAAGACGGCCAAGGGAGGAGGCTGTGTGACCGAGCGGGGAGGCTGGAAAGGATGGGGGACGGAGGGGTGAGCAAGAAAAGACAAAGGATGGAGAGAGAGAGAGGCAGCTCGGAGAAAGGGTGGTGGCAGTTGGATGGCTGAGCGGAGAGGGGCGGCTGCTGGGCGAGACACCGAGAGGGAGAGGCGGCTCGGAGGAGAGGGGGTGCGGTGACTGGGAGGTTTGGGGGGTGGCAGTGACGATGAGGGGCGGCCCGGGGGATGGGGTGGCGGGGATTGGAGGGTTGAGCGGAGAGGGATGGGGGGGTCGAGGGATAGGAATGGCGAGTGGGAAGGAGAGGGGCACCGAGAGGTGGGGGTGGCCGGGGGTGGGGTTGGGGGGGCGTTGTGGCCAGGGTGGGAAGGGAGGAGGATTAAAAAAAAAAAAAAAAAAAAAGAGCAGGAGATCAAAAAAAAAATAGGTCAGTCCGTGCCGATCCATCTCGGCCCGTCCTAAACCCACAATCCAAATGGAATGAATTATTTAATACGTTTTTAGATGGGTTGCTAAAATATAAATCCAACCCACTCTATTTACATGATAGGATAGGTCAATCCGATGAGCCCAACCTAAATTGATAGCTCTAGATGAAGCAAGTTTATTGATTTTCTTGAGAGGATCTATAGGTCCCACACAGAATTTTTTTGTAAGCCAGCTGCTCCTTGTTTTACTGCTTTTTTTTTATACCTTCCATCTCAAGGTAATTAGCATTTTATGTCCAATTCTTGTACAAAATTAGACCTGTTTTTAGAACGTACGTATGTGTTCTATGCATTGCATAACAACTTTTGGTTTAGGAGACATCAAGGATCAAATGAGAACAATCCTAAAATTGGTGATTGGCAATTAAATCAAGAGAGAGGTCATAAATTTTCTAACTATTATTTCTTATGAATACATGTGCAACAATTTATACTGTCAAATGGCGAGAAGAGTCCTAATCTATCCTAATTTTTGTCTAGTGGGACCCTAGCTACGTCATAATATCATCCAAGTCTCAATTTTTAAAGATGCATGATTAGAACAATAACCTCCAATTCCTAGACAAAGACATGTAACTATCAAAATAAATATAGGTTTTTAGTCTTTTAGTTTTTCCTATTGAAATTTTATAACATTGTCAACCGCTAGTAAGGCACTTAAGCTCAAAAGAAATTTAATCAAAAATATGTTATATAATTTGTCATCTGTTATATCTTGCTATGTCATCGAACCTTCTAACATGATGAGTTTTAAAGCTCTCAAGCTATTCCATAGCTCATTTAACCTTAGTAATGCTATGAGGCTTAATCTTGATACCAAGAAAGCCTTTCATAAATAGGGCATCCCATTATGAAAAAGGATTAGAGCCATTTAGGATGTGCATGATGGATCTCTCATATAAAACACCAATTCCTTTATAGCACATTCATTAGTATTTTGGCTACTAAGTATTTTCCATTTAACATTAAAAATTAAAGCTCTACATGCTATAGGAATCAAGTTCTAACTTTAGCGAGGATGCATTATGCCAAATTCCAAGTTGTAATCCTTTACATAAAGTTTTTGTCTTAGCTTCCAAATCATTTCTATCAAAAATCGATCAAAAGATATTAACTATAATTGTCTCTATAGCAACGCCACCAATTCTAGCATCAAAGGATTCTATATTAGAAAATGATTAACAAGTGAAGGCCGAACATATTTTTCTAGGAAGTAGAAAAAAGGAAAAGCAATCAGAAGGAAGTGTTTCATTCTTGGAGCTTTATCATCATGATCTTAGTGTGGAAATTTTTATAAACACTAAGATTATTAGAATACAAAATCATAAAAGAGATCAGAGATAAAATTGAAGCATACCTTTAAAAAATGGATCAATAATCACTATTGCAGCATCCAGTGGAAGAAGAATACACAATGATAGAATAGATCTTTCTCTCCATCTCCACCTGACGTCCTCTATAGAATAGATGCCCCTAAAAACATAGAAACTATAATACTCTATATTTTCTACAAACGGATATATATAAGAGTGAAATGAGAACTGAATCCAGTTAGTAATGCTAATAGGTCCACTCATTACAAAATCCATTAACCAAATCAGATCTACACTCATATCCACTATATCACATGATTAGGATAATAAGATCCAAAATAATCATATGATCACAGATAACTATGAGCTCCTTAACCATTCATTTAGATAACAACTTAATCCATATTTTATAAAAAATTAGTCCATAATCGATGGAAGAGCATTTTATGAAAAATTTCAACGTTCTCCCATTTGGATGATATTGATTAAGATCTTTTTTTATTTAGAAAATATATTTATCATATATATAGTTTAAAAATAACTTTCAGGCTAAGTCTTCCTCGGGTAGCTACATGTGCAAATGTTTGGAATGAATCACATCTTTAGTCAAAATTCGGTCTATTAAAATTACTAACATCGAATCATAGCAATCTTCATACTATTTATGGATACATGACCAATTTATGATTACAAATGTTAGTAATCTTATCAATATGGATTTCAATGATTTGGTGCATGTAGTGTGAAATTTATATCCATATCATCGAAACACATAACGCTCATTATCAGTCCATTTTATGGTCTCAAATAATTTTTTTTATATTTTTCAATGAAAGCTACAACAATTTTAAGCTTAAGTCATAATTTTCATCATTATATCTTAAGATGAGTCATTTATATCTCAAAACAAATTATAATGTCAACGATATCAATAACCATATATACAATACTTTTATACTTAAGCAACATCTTTAAGACTTTCATTCACATAATATTTACAAATGATCATATGCTCACAAATGTAAATATGATATTTCATTACAAAATAATAAAAAATAAAAAAAATTATGACATCTAAATAAAGTTTAACAAAACAATGCTCCTACTAATTAAGTATATTAAAAGATTTCAATAAACCCATTTTTTATATATATTTAATAAATATAATGAATCTAAGTTCTTTGGTCAATGGATCTATCAGTATTGCATTAGTCTTTATATGCTCAATCATTATATCTTCCTTTTAATTAAATTTCTAACTGTCAAATATTTTATCTCGATATAGATAGAGGTGTTAGAAGTTTTTATTATTCTTTGAGAAAACTATAGCTGCACTATTATCATGATAAATCTAAAGTAGTTTCGAGATAGAATCATAATCATAAGCTCTCGAATAAAATTTCTTAGCCAAATAGTACAAGTTGCAACTCTTAATATGCCACAAACTCAATCTACATAGCCAAAGATGGAATAATAGTCTATTTTATACTTTTCTAAGAAATAGCTCCTCCAGCCATCAAAAGAATATAATAAAATATGGATTTCATATCAGTCATGTAACCAACAAAATTCAAAATTATAATATCCAATCATCTTAAGATGATCTAACTTCCAATAAGTCAACAAACATTTTATTTTGGTTTTTTGTAAAGACCTCATAACCTATCTAGCTATATTCCAAATGCTCTATATTCATATTTACCATATATCTATCAAGTACACTCATAATATATGCTATATACAGTCTGGGGCAAATTTGTGCATACATTAAATTAGACACAATAGTTGAATAAGGCACATTTTTTGTAGATTCTTTTCTACATTCTTGGGATAGTAGTTTCTACCGAATTTATTTTCGTCGGCCACCTATACATCTTCAGATTTATAATTATATATACTAAATATAGTTTGATCTCATGCAATAACAGAGTCACTACTAGCAAATAAAATAGCATTCATATATAAAATAAAGAAGATAAATTTACTTTTACTGACTTTAAGATATGTATATCGATCCACTTTATTATTTATTAATTTAAGAGAATCCATAATATTATCAAACTTAAGATACCATCTTCTTGATGACTATTGAAGACCATAGATATATTTCTTGATTCTATATACCATATGTTCTTTTCTGCTCTCAACAAAACTTTTATGGTTGATTCATATAAAGTTCTTTATAATAATCATTATTCAAAAAAAAGTTAACTTAACATTGGTCCGATGAAGTTCTAGGATAAAATGGGCTATCAATATTATAATTATTTTGAAAGAATCCTTACAACAGATTGGAGAAAAAATCTTATTGTAATCTATGCCCTTTTTCTTTGTATCCTTATACAACCAGTCTAACATTGAAGTATTTAATAATATTATTAGATTCTTTATTGATTTCAAATGCCTACTTACATCTTATAAGCTTAGATCTTTTAGATAATTCCATAAGAACCTATAATTTATTTTTAGCCATAGACTACATCACATCATATATAACTTTAAGCCACTTAATTGCTTGGGAACATGCAATAGTCTGATCATGGGAGACTAGCTTAACTACATGACTAATATCATAATCATTCTTATTTAACTAAACCAAATAGTTATTAAGAATGAGAGTTTTTCTTTTCTAAGTGATCTCTTTACTCTTTATTGATACTTCATTAGTTGGTTATAGAGATACTATAATCAGTTCATATATCTAATATTACTCTCTCACTATTCTTTTAGGATGAAATATGATATTTTCTTGAATAACTTGAATAAGAGCAATAACTTATCTTTCCTTTAATATCATATATCTAGAATGAGAACATCTGCAGTCATCCATATCAGACTTTAAAAATCTGGTATGATTAGATTCAATAATCTTTATACCTCTATCAAGGTTGTAGAATTTGTATTCTTTAGAATTATCCAAATAGCCAATTAGATAATGACAATTAATTCTAATCTAAATTTTTACTGATATATCATATATCATAACCTTTGTCGGATAGCCCCAAATATGTAGAAAATGAAGAAAATTCGGTTTCCATGCTATTTTATTTCAAATCAATGTGAGCAAAAATTATTAATTAATATTTATCTTAATTTCAATAATAATTAAAATAAATCAAGAAAAATCCTGATTTCCCTCCAGGTTCGTTCAGATCTGATCAGATCAAGAGATATATTTCAAAAAATTTTTCTCTTTGATCTTAATCAGATCTTGATATATTTCAGATCTGATTCTTATTATTTTAATAAATAAAATAAAATAAGATAAATTAAATCAAATTTAATTTACCTGATTTGGGTAATCCTATTACCCTGTTGATGATCCTGTTTGCAGCGGAAGGTTCTGGATCTAGCCACGCAAGCGCCTGGCCTCTACCGGTATCCACTCGGGCTTGGATCTGGAGATCCTCTTCTTCTCTATCACACCTCCAAAAATCAGATCTGGATCTGATCTGGAGGATCTTCAAAACTCTTTTGAAGATCAGCAGTCGTCCTTTGCAGCAGCGCAGCCTTCTTGCTTTTGATCGCCTTTCTTTGATCTGGAATCGCACCAACCAAAAGTCCAAAACTCTTTTGGACGTGGAGAGGAGAGGGAGAAGATGAGTTTGGCATGGAGGAAGGAAGGGGAGAGGCAGCCTTGGGGCGTGGGAAACTTTCTCAATTACTCTTAATCTGAGTTGGGCGCAGGGTCTTATTTATAGACTAAGCTGTGATCCAACTCCTCTTCTTCCCAACCAATCACAACCCTTTGTGAAATCAGATCTAAATCTGATTGGTGGGAATAGAGTCCCCTGGATTCCTCCTTAGAGGGCGCCTAAGACCAGTCAAAGTTGGTTCTTAGGAGAACTCTAATTGGAATCCAAAAAGGAGATGGAGTCCTTGTCCAACAAGGACTCCTAGGCGCCTCCAACTTGGGCACACGCCAGGGTGGCGTGCGCCCTCCTCCTTGCCAGGTTCTGGCAGGGGGACAAGGCCCCCACCAGCTCTCCAATAGGTGCATGACATGTGGTCAAAAGTCAAAGTGTCAATGGTCAACATTTGACCAGTCAAAGGTAGACTTTTGACCAAAGTCAAAGAACAAGAAATGGCAGGTGACCAAAAATGGCAGGTAATGTCTTACAAAATAAGACAACCTTTTCTGACTTGGACAACCTCCAGTCAGACCATATGAAGGCCTCTGATTGAGCACAAACTCCTTTGGCTCAGTCAGGACAACTTATTTATGATAGTAAAAAGAAGAACGTTAGGTTCAATCGAGTGCTAGCACGATTTTCCTTGAACCTAATTGAATCTCATTCAGATCAATTGAACTAGATCAGTTCAATTGATGATCACCAGATTCAAACCCTTGTTTGTGTGACCCAGTTAGGTTCAGTTCTGTATGGTAATGGGATATGTCATGATCTCTATCATCGACATCATCGAAACTCCTTTCGATGGATCAGAACTCTTCTGATTCGAACAGCTAGAATGATCGATCATCTAAATCATTCTAATTGCTCCCAAAATCCACCAGTGACACCTAGCAGTATATGGTGGCAACCCATCAGAGCTGAATGCGAACCTCTTGGTGCAGCTACCTGTGTGATTAAGTTCTTCTATCTTGAGCCCCGATCAGATTAGGGTTAAGGTGAACTCGTCAAACCCTAGTCTCTGTCATATGATGTAATCATTCGATTCGAGTCCAATGTGAAAATCTAAATAGAAACTCTTTCTATTATTTCACTCTGCCATGGCCATGGGCTTCTGGACTTGATTCTCATGATCATCATAGGGCTGCTCCTCTACCACCGAGGTAGATAGATTCCATCTTGATGCAATCCAGTTCCTACAATGAACATGCTATAGCCAACATACACCTCAGGGTTCCATATGGCTAGGAGACCGAGTAATGGTGTAGTCAAACTATAACACCCTCAAGGTGAACTGCCGATGCACCTCAGGTCAAAGAACCAGACACACTACTGCAGCATCGAGTCAGTCATTGACGAGAAGGTAGACTCCCTAATGACTACTCGAGGTGGTCACGCTCAGTGCCCTCGTTCTCTAACGAGTACCTGTACTCTCGCTCCGGTGTCTCCACACCGTAGACTCAAGACTCATCTACTAAAGAGAAGCGATTGTACACCAACCTTCCGGATCAATCACCATCCTCGTGATGATCCTATGGTCGGGAGCATTTTATGAGTTAATAATGATTATTCATGTCTTAAATTTTCAACTCTTGAAAATATGAATTATCATTACCATTAACTCAAAGGATGTATCACAGACACTAAATACACATATGTGATAGAAAATAACCCATTTTATTGAATTATAGTCAAAATTATAATTTTGCCCCTAGAAGTGTATTACAAGTGTCAGCCAATTCTGGCTTCTAGGGCACATATATCTAACAATCTCCCACTTGTCCTAAAGCCAATTGGCTACAAGTCTAAGTCCCATCTTCTCAAGGTGGGCTTCGATCTTCTGCTGGCCCAACGGCTTTGTAAGTGGGTCTGCCACATTATCTGTGGAGTTGACTCTCTTGACCTCGACGTAACCTTCTCGAGGTAATCGCGGATGAGGTGGTATCGCCGCTCAATGTGCTTGGATTTTTCTGGTGAGACCTCGGCTCCTTAGCAAGGGCTATGGCGCCATTGTTGTCGCAGTATAGAGGAATGGCATCTGATGGCATTACTCCAATTTCTGCAGCAAACTTCTTGTACCAGAATGCTTCCTTCGCAGCCTCTGATGCAGCGATATATTCTGCTTCCATGGTGGAATCTGCTATCACAGTTTGCTTGGAACTCTTCCAGCTGACAGCACCACCATTGCACACAAACAGACTCCCAGATGTCGACTTTCGATCATCTATATCGGACATGAAATCCGAGTCTGTGTATCCCTGGACTTGGAGTTCTCCATTACCAAAGACCAACATCATATCCTTAGTTCTTCTCAAGTACTTAAGGATACATTTCACAGAAGTCCAGTGTTCTTCACCTGGATTTGACTGATATCTGCTTGTGACACTCACAGCATGGGCTATATCAGGTCGTGTACATAGCATGGCATACATGAGGCTCCCTATTGCAGAAGCATAAGGGATCTTGCTCATGCGTTCTATTTCCTCAGGTGTGCTGGGGCACATCTTCTTGGAAAGATGAATACCATGTCTGAAGGGTATTAATCCCCTCTTAGAGTTTTCCATACTAAACCTCTTTAGTACTTTCCTCTATGTACATCTTCTGTGAAAGTCCTAGCATCCTATTCGGTCTATCCCTATAGACCTTAATTCCTAGAATAAAGGATGCTTCACCTAGGTCTTTCATGGAGAATTCCTTGGACAACCATATTTGACTGTTGTCAACATGGGAATATATCATTCCCAATAAGGAGGATGTCATCCACGTACAATACGAGGAAGACAACAGCGCTCCCACTGACCCTTTTTGAAAACACATGGTTCCTCTTCATTTTTGATGAAACCAAACATTTTTGATCACATCATTGAAACGAGTGTTCCAGCTCCGAGATGCTTGCTTAAGTCCATATATGGGACCTTTGCAGCTTGCAAACCTTGTGATCAGTATCACTGGATGTGAAACCTAGCGGCTGTTCCATATAGATATCTTCCTCAAGATATCCATTTAAGAATGCCATTTTCACGTCCATTTGCCATATTTCATAATCGAAATAGGCTGCAACGGCAAGCAATGTGCGGATGGATTTTAGCATAGCCACTGGGAAAAAAGGTATCCTGATAGTCAATGCCTTCGCGTTGACTATAACCTTTTGCCACTAGTCTAGCCTTGAATGTCTCCACATTCCCATCTGCACCAATCTTTCTCTTGAAGATCCATTTACACCCAATAGGTACTATACCTTCTGGTGGATCTACCAAGGTCCAGACTTGGTTTGAGTGCATCGAGTCAATTTCTGACTGCATTGCCTCTAGCCATTTCTCGGAGTCGATATCTGATATCGCCTCGTTGTAGGTTTTGGGATCATCACCATGAGCACCATTACCTATGAGGAACATTTTCCTCTACTTCCTCTGAAATAATACCTAAGTATCTTTCAGGGGGATGGAAAACTCTTTCCGATCTACGAGGTGGAGGAGGTAGTGTTCTTATTGGCTCAACCTGATTTGGTTCCAATTGGTCCTTAGCTCGTTGTACTTGTGAGACTTTCTCATCAAGCTTAATCTGCTTTCCAATGCCGCTATCTTGAATAAACTATTTTTCAAGAAAGATGGCATGTCGACTCACAATCACATTGTGGTCTTCTGGAATGTA
>QRFJ01001038.1:534144-662692 GCA_006176705.1 Cocos nucifera
TTTATATTACAATTATAATATATAGTCCAACCATCAACAGATTGATGATTTGCTTTGAGACATATTTTCAATAATCTCCCACTTGGACTAAAGTCAATCGATGCAGTATCTAATACCTATCTTCGACTTAAAGTCATCGAACTTCTTCACCGCAACAGCTTTAATGAATGGGTCGGTCAGGTTCTTTTTTCCATCGATCTTCTGAAGGTCGATGTCACCTCGATCCATAATCGCTCAGACAAGATGGTAGCAGCATAGAATATGCTTCATCCGCTGGTGTGCCTTTGGTTTCTTCACTTGAGCAATGGCTCCAGAGCTATCGCAATAGAGCAGAACTGGACCATCAAGAAAGGGTGCTACTCTGAGCTCGGTGATAAATTTTTTTAGCCACATCACTTCTTTGGCAGCATCTGATGCAGCGACATACTCCGCTTCACCAACTGAATCGACCATAGTATGCTGTTTGAAACTCTTTCAGTAGACGGCCCCACCATTAAGGATAAATATGTACCCTGACACACTCTTGCTATCATTATGATCGAACTAAAAACTAGAGTCTATGAATCCCATAAGTTTTAAGTCTGATTCACTATATACAAGCCACTAGTCCTTAGTATTTCTTAAATACTTCAGGATGGTTTTAATAATCTTCCAGTGATTCTCTCCTAGATTAGATTGATATCTACTCACTACACCTAATGAGTATGCCACATCTGATCGCGTACATATCATGGCATACATTATAGAACCCACTACTGAAGCATATGGTATTCTATTCATATGCTCTCTGTCTAGAGGTATTGTTAGACAATCCCTCTTTGAAAGAAAAATTCTATGGTCTATCGATAGATAGTCTTTCTTAGAATTTTTCATGCAGAATTATTTTAGCATAGTATCAATGTACATAGATTGGGACAATCCAAGCAATCTTTTTGATCTATTTCTATAGATCTTCATCCCTAGGATGTAGGAAGCTTCTCCTAGATCTTTCATGGAGAACTGTGATGATAGCCAGATCTTTATTCCTTATAATACAGGGACATCATTTCTGATTAAGAGAATGTCATCCATATATAATACTAAAAATACTATTGCTGGACCATTAGCCCATTTGTATATGCAGGACTCCTCTTCGTTCTTAACGAAGCTATACATTTTGATTATTCTATCAAATCGTATGTTCCAGCTCCGAGATGAATATGTACCCTGACACACTCTTGCTATCATTATGATCGAACTAAAAACTAGAGTCTATGAATCCCATAAGTTTTAAGTCTGATTCACTATATACAAGCCACTAGTCCTTAGTATTTCTTAAATACTTCAGGATGGTTTTAATAATCTTCCAGTGATTCTCTCCTAGATTAGATTGATATCTACTCACTACACCTAATGAGTATGCCACATCTGATCGCGTACATATCATGGCATACATTATAGAACCCACTACTGAAGCATATGGTATTCTATTCATATGCTCTCTGTCTAGAGGTATTGTTAGACAATCCCTCTTTGAAAGAAAAATTCTATGGTCTATCGATAGATAGTCTTTCTTAGAATTTTTCATGCAGAATTATTTTAGCATAGTATCAATGTACATAGATTGGGACAATCCAAGCAATCTTTTTGATCTATTTCTATAGATCTTCATCCCTAGGATGTAGGAAGCTTCTCCTAGATCTTTCATGGAGAACTGTGATGATAGCCAGATCTTTATTCCTTATAATACAGGGACATCATTTCTGATTAAGAGAATGTCATCCATATATAATACTAAAAATACTATTGCTGGACCATTAGCCCATTTGTATATGCAGGACTCCTCTTCGTTCTTAACGAAGCTATACACTTTGATTATTCTATCAAATCGTATGTTCCAGCTCCGAGATGCCTACTTTAGTCCATAAATGGACCTCTGAAGTTTACACACCTTAGACTTATCTATAAACGTAAAATCTTCAGGTTGTATCATATACACCTCTTCATCCAGCTCTCCATTTAGAAAAGCTATTTTCACATCCATCTATCAGATTTCATAGTCCAGATAGACAGATATCGCAAGCATTATTCGAATGAATTTAGCATTGCCATAGGAGAGAACATCTCGTCATAGTCAATACCATAATATTGATGATACCCATTGACAATCAGATGAATTTTATAGGTCTCTACCTTTCCATCTGTGCCTCTTTTTCTTTTGAAGACCCACTTACACTCTATGGATTTTATCCCTTCAGATGGATCAACCAATGTCCATACATCATTGACCTTCATGGATTCCATCTCGAATTTTATGGCCTCAAGCCATTTCTTAGAGTTGGATCTCTACATTGCATCTATATAGGTGATTAGGCCCTGATCGTTCTCATCAAGTTCGATAGCATCCCATTTTGGATCAAAAAATCATAGTATCTATCCGATTGACGTGGTACTCTACCAGATCTCCATGAGGATGCTTCTATAATGGATTTTGGGTCTGATCTAATCATATTCAGCTCAAGTTCAACAACTTATGTTCGTTCTTCCACCTATCGTACTTCATCAAATTCGACCTTGGAGGCATTAGTTTCTTCACTAAGAAACTTCTTTTCTAAAAAGACTGCCTTAAGGCTGACAAACACTTTTTGCTCATCAGCAAGGTAGAAGTAGTACCCTTTGGTTCTTTTGGGTAACATATAAAACTACACTTATCAAACCTAGGTCCAAGCTTGTCTGTCATCAAATGTTTGACGTAGGCCAGACATCCCCAAATCTTGAGGTGTGAAAGATTTGATGTTGTTTTATTAATACGTCAAATGTTTGACGTAGGCCGGACATCCCCAAGCTTGTCTGTCATCAAACCTAGCTATTTCATATGGTGTTTTATTAATAGATTTACTCGGAACCCTATTTAGAATGTAACAAGCTGACTCGAGCGCCTATCCCCATAGGAAGATCGATAAACCAGCAAACCCCATCATGGATCGAACTATGTCCAACAGGATCCAATTTCTCCTTTCAGATACACCATTATGTTGTGGTATTTCAGGAGAGATCTATTGGAAGAGAATCCCATTCTTCCCAAGATATATTAGAAACTCACTGGAAAGGTACTCATTCCCTCGATCAGATCGAAGAATTTTAATACTCCACCTAGTTTGCTTTTCTACCTTATTTTGAAATAGTTTGAACATTTCAAATGACTCCGACTTATGTTTCATTAAATAGACATACTCATACCTCGATAGATCATCTGTGAAGGTTATAAAGTAGAAATATCCACCTCTGGCACTTGAGCTCATGGGTCCACATACAATCGAATATACTAAACTCAAGAGTTCAGTGGCTCGTTCACCTTTTTCAATAAAAGGTAACTTGGTCATCTTACCAAGAAGACAGGACACATAGGTCGAAAGTGACTTACAATCACTAACCTTAAGAATTTCTTCTTGAGCTAATCTGTTAATTCTATTCTTGTTAATATGACCTAGCCTACAGTGCCAAAGGTAGACATCAGACACATAACTAATTCTATAGCGTTTACTGAAGGATTGAACCACGTTAATAGGCATAGAAAGTAAATAAATTTCGTTATTCAATTGTCTAATCAAAATTATAACACCATTCAAAATGACATTATAAAAAAAAATTTATTGATATTTCAAAATCATTCATAGCCAAAAGGCCTACAGAAATGATATTCAATAAGAAAGTTGGACAATAATGACATTCATTAAGAATAACTTTATTTGAATTGATTATAAGGTTCATGATTCCTAAAGCTAGAATTGAAACTTATCTTCCATCTCCAACGTTCAGAAATCTCTCATCTTAATCAAATCTCCTACTGACCTACAAGCCCTGTATAGAATTATAAATATGATAAGGGCTTTCAGTATCTAATACATAAGCAGTAGAATCAAATAAGAAAAAATTGCAAGGTATTATCATATAATTACCTTGCCCAGCAATCACTTGCTTCTTTCTCGACCTATTTGGGTCTATAGAGACAATGTATGGAGGATAGTTCCTCTTCTAGTACCACAATTTCTTGCAAAAGAAGCACTCTGCCTAGCTCTGATCGGGCTTACACTTCTTAGTCTGACCCTATGCAGTCGTTCCAGCATGCGATCGCACCTTCTTATGTTTTTACTTCTTGTTTTTCTTTTCGATTGCACCTTTTTATTTTTCTTCTTCTTGTTCTTCTTTTCTTTCTTAAAAGGTTGACGATCAGAAGAAGATCCTTCTACTACATTCACCATCTCCTTATGGAGTTGGTGATCCTTCTTAAAGTTCTACAGCAATCCCAACAAGCCGTGGTAGTTCACTGTAGGCTTTGTCATTCTAAAATTAGTTAGAAAGGGGAGGAAGGATATGGGCAAAGAATTAAGGATTGCATCCTTACCGAGCTGCTCGTGCAGGAGAAAGCCCAACTTGCTAAGGCACTCAATCATCTCGATCATGTACAATACATGATCGGTGATTGAGGCACCATCCCTCATTCAAACATTGAAAATGGCACAACTTGTTTTGTGCCTTTCAATAACGTTCGACATGTCAAAAGAGTCATTCAATATTTGAAGCATCTCCTATGGCTGGACGTTTTCAAACCTACGACTGAACTTGTCATTCATTGCCGCCAGCATTATACATCGAACAGTGGTGCAGTCATTGAGCCACTTTAGATAAGTATCTCGGACCACTTTCCTAGCATTCGGGGCTGGTTCCTCAGGTGCTCGATCCATTACCATATAAAGGATCCGCTCATACTTCAGGATGATTTTCAACTTACGATACTAGCTATCGTAGTTGGGTTTCATTAATTTATCATGGTCTAAAAATGACCAAAGCGATAGATTAGTGGCCATGTCTGCACAAAAAAAAAAATCAAACCTAATTAGTATATGAATTATTAATTCTAAAGATTTGAACTTTAGTCTAAAGGTTCTTTCACTATTTTATACAAATTGATAGCTTCTACCTTCAATTTGAGGAATTACTCTAATTCCTTAGTGGGTACTAGAATAACTATACATAAGCTCAACTTTGGTTGATCAATCCATGTGCACCTATGGGTAGATTCAAAATTAATTATTTCTCTAAACAACTTCTAGTAACATTGATTTTGCCCCATAGACCTAATTAGTAGGCTTTGGCCTTCACTAAAAAGGGTTCGATTAGGTCCAACCATTAATATGACCACATTTGGTCTTATCTAACCAATAAATGATCATGTCCGACTTTGGTCAGCTAACCTAACCACCATTAGAAAGACTTAACTAAATTATCATTTTATGAATGATAACTTTATTAGTTAATAATCACGAGGCCTTTGGACCTCCAATGATCACTATACTAATGAACCAATTATTACTCAACTTAATGGGAGGCTATGATTTAGTTATCTATATAACTATTTTATTTTTAAGGATCTAATAATTTTAGAGAATTTAGTTAACCAATTTAAGAAAATTCAGCAAGCCAATTTTGATCCTTCCACCGACTTCACCAAGTTAGAAAAGAACCTAATCTAAGTTGGCATTAGGAGCACCTAAATCAGTCAGACTGATTTACCTAATAGACATGGGTGAGCCCAAATCACCAAATGATCTAATCAAAATCTAACTCATTAGGATGGCCAAGTAAGCGAGATCAGTGGAAGGAATATATCATTAACTCATCAAAGACCGAATCAGTATGAGTAGCTTCCAATTAAAAACCACTGATCAAACTACCAAACTTATCTTAGACACCATCCGATTCATTAGTTTCAATTTGACCAATTTAGTAATTTTGGATTCGATCGTGTAGTCTTGAATCAAGTCCATTTGGTTCTTATTAAAGGCATGGACTTGACCAACCACAACTATTATAATTGAGTCTATAGAGTCGTTGACCTAATCTAAATTAATATTTAATTAGATTTAATCAATTACTCTAAATTAATCCATATTTTAACTAACCTTAGATCTAACCCAATTTATGGACCTAATTCAGTTAACCCAATAATCCATAAGTTTATGATTAATGACTTAGAGTCTTAATTCATAATTTTAGATACTAAATCATTACACTTAATTTTTAATTAAGTTTATGGGCTAAGGATTAGGGTTTGATATTTTAAAAATATTTTTAATTTTAAAAGGTTCTTTATAACTTAGCATTGTTTGTCAATTGAGTCGACTCATTTCAAAATTTAATCGTCTCAATTCACAAACAATACTAGTTATAGGGTTTAATCTGAAACTATGTACACTACATAATCATGAAATCATGAATCAAACTTTATCTAATTATGCATTCATGATCATAAATTAGATTAAAGTCTAATATAATTAAATCATAAAAATATTAGATCAAATCTAGTAATTTCATGATTAACAATATAGATCATCAACGTACTAGGACAACCTTTTCACTGTAGGGGGTAAACCTACAATAGGACAACCTGCAGTCCATATGATCTAGATTTTAATTTTTTAGATCTAATTATTCTAATTATTAGATTAATATTTAGATCAAATCTAAATTATTAATTTAAATATGTAAGCATATCATGTTTAAAGATCCTTGCTCTAATACCAATTGAAGAAAATAGTGCAGGATTTGTCATGCTATTTTCAAAAAATATTTTAAAAATAGTAATGATGCAGTAAAAAATAATTAATCTAATTAATTATTCACTGATCATATTAGATTATTTAATCCTATACATTAGGATCTACATATAATATGCATGCAATAATCAATAGATCTGAAAATAAAATTATGTAATAAACTATTTACTACATCTATGTGTTCAGAACATAATATCTTTTCATAGATAGTCGATCACTGTAATCTGAGTCTATTGAATAATACTCTAGTATCATATCATAGCCGCATACATATCCGACCTCTATGGTTGGTCCACACAAAGCTTCTGATCCTGATCAGCCCCACTGGAGTGCTAGCTCCTCATCGGGGCCTTCGATGGTTGATCATTATCGATTGCATATTTTTTAATTTTTTAAATATTTTAAAAAATTAAAATATAAAAATTGGAGGATGATGAAGATATGTTTAAATTTGGTGGTGATCCGATGCTCATAACACTCGATCTCTCCATCCGAACCTAAATTTCTAAATCTAGGATTTCACTCGGCCCAAAAATCTTGACACACTAAAAATCCTATCACGCCCTTTCTGTATGGAGTTTTTTTATAAAATAAGTTTTTATAGAAAGATAACTTTCATATCTATAATCTCTATTTATATCATATCTAAAAATAGAATATCCTTAGAGATAAAAATCATAAGAGAAGAGAGGTATAAAAGAAAAGAAAAGTATTGTAGGATCCTATTTACCTTTACTTTGAGATTTTTTTCATCTAAAACTGATGCCCAAATACTTTGAAATTTTTACCAATTAATTTTGAATCCTTCTTCTACGTACACAAAAATTATCATAATTTATTGACATGAATATCATGGGAAAACTATATGAAAAATGATAAGGGTCGAGTGGTTGAGAGATTTTAACCACTCATTTGATTTCAAAAATCAAATGAGCCTCTTATCCTTATCCAACGCCCCCTCCCTTGTGTTTAATATGCAGAAGGACTCTTCTTCTACATGCATATTTTTATTTCTTAAAAAGTATTTGACAAACAAAAGGGAGGGCATGGGAAGTAGAGTGAAAAAGTCAAAAATGATGGGCGCATGGGAGAATTTGAGTTCAAACTTCATTTAACTTGGTCTTAATTGGTTTCAACCAAACTAATTAATTTAGATCTAATTAAATCAAGTTAAATCCAACTAAATTAAGCTTAGCTTAATCTAATAAAATTATAATCAAATTAAAAATTAATTAGATCTACGTTTTGATCAAATTTGGATCAAAACTCCCATAGTAATTAGGTCATCTCATGACCTGATCGGGTCAAATCCAATCGAATCAAATTCAATCAAACTTGTTTGAAACTTGATCACTCAATTAATTTAAGCTAATCAATAATTAAATTACTAATTAATTCTTTAAAAAATATTTGAATCCAAATCGAATAGGTTACTAAGCAACAGAGTTCTATCAATATGAAACTCTTGAAGAGTCCTAAATCAGTGAGACTCTTGAACCCAGTGTCCCAAATAAATCAAACTCACAACCATAGAGTTTCAAACTAGTGAAACTCTTGATCAGAGAGTCCCAGATGAGTAGGACTTAGAGTTTCAGTTCAGTAGAACTCTTGATCACAGAGTTCCAGTCTAGTGGGACTCTTGACCATAGTATCCCAGATTATCAGGACTCATGATCAGAGAGTTTCAGATAAGTAGGACTCAGAGTTCCAGTCCAGTAGAACTTTTGGTCATAGAGTTCCAATCCAGTGAGACTCTTTGACCATAGAGTTTCAGACCAATAAAACTCTTGATCAGAGAATCCTAGATAAGTCGGACTCAGAGTCCCAGTCCAGTAGGACTCTTGATCATAGAGTCCCAATCCAATGGGACTCTTTGACCATAGAGTTTCAGACCAATGGAACTCTTGATCAGAGAGTCCCAAATAAGTTGGACTCAGAGTTCCAATCCAGTAGGACTCTTGGTCATAGAGTCTCAATGCGGTGGGACTCTTGACCATAGAGTCTCAGACCAATGGAATTCTTAATCAACTATCAGATCAGATAGAAACTCCTAATGTGTGTGATCCCGTAGGTCCGAACCTAAGTCGGTAGTACAGAAATCAATTTCTATACTAATCGAAGTAACCATCTAGTAATGATATCCGACATTCAGGTAGATCGAATAATTGCAATCACAACATTCAGAACCTATGCGAATATGGTTACCGTATAATTTATCCCTATGATCTCTGTGTAATAGATGACTCAGGGTTAGACTATCAATCCTAAAAAATGCATTCATGTTGTATCTCAAAGCAATTAGTCCCGTGACTCCTCACTAAGACTATCCTAACCAAGGTTTTGCTAAATTAAAACATAATTGAACATAGCTCATAAAATCAAGAGTGGTCAATCTCATCTTGATACATGCACCGACTCCATAAGTACTTGACTGTGCCCAAAAATCTTCTATCATTAAATTAGAAATTCAGATAATCCGACACCAAAATTCAGTGAGTTGCTTGAAAGTCACCATGGTGATCTTAGGTCGGAGGAATATTTATATCTATATTCCATCGAAGCTAATCTTGATAGAGAAAAAAGCCCCGAAGTTGATCACATTCAGTGCAGATGTACCCATATATCTCACTTGCATGCCATATCAGTATCTCAACACTCTTTGGTCATAAGGACAATCAATCTATATAGCACACAATAACCTATACTTGATAAATATTGTCGTCCTAAGTAACAACGTATCATTTAGTTGTCAACTATTTAAGAACTAAATGACAAATCCTCCTTTGTCGAATCTAGATAGTCCTAAGGACTTCATCACAACATAGGAGTTCATTAAAAGACAACAGAATTTATGATGAAAAATATTAAAATAATTTTTATTAATTTATAATTTATATATAATTAAAATATATGGCCCAACTGTCAACAGACTGACGATTGACTTTGGGACATATTCTTAATAGAAAAATTGTACTAGGCTTCTTACCAACCCACAACTCAAAAGGTATCTTGAAAACTACTTTACTAAAAACTCTATTTAAGATATGGATGATGATTTTTAGGGCCTAACCTTAGAGATATCATAATGAATTGCATCCCTTCAATATATGAATAATTATATCCTTAAGAGTATGATTACAACTCTTTACGATGCCATTTTACTCAAAAATTTCAAGCATGTTATATTGAGCAACTATTCCACACTCCTATAATTATTTGACAAATTATCCCATTTGTTGGTTAGATTTACTATATCGATCATAATATTTTTTAGAACAATCAAATCTCACTATCTTAACTATCTCTCATACTACTTTTTAATTTTAGGATTGAATATCTTAAAATTTATCAAGTTTTTCAGATTTTTTCCTTAAAAAGTAGACATACCCATAATGAAAAAAGTCATCAATAAAAGTAATGAAATATCTACTACCATAAATAGAAGTATCTAGGATCCATTTATGTCTATATGAATGGGTTCTAAAAGTTCATTACTATAAGTGCACTCCATATTTTTTTTTACTTTTGTAAAATTATCCTTAAGACAATTAATACAAGGTGAATGTACTAAAGCTAAATGAAGGGAGAATTTCATATCAATCAACCTTTGAATCATCTTTTTAGAAATGTGACCCAATCACTTGTACCACAATATAGAGAACTAGCCTTTAGCTAAGTATCTTTTAAGGGACAATGCAATCTACATATATGGTTTCTCTTCTTTAGTAAACTCTTATGCTTGAAATATTTAAATCTCTTGTGAACTTTTCTTGTGCAAAGAAGTACTTGAAAACTTTCTTAATAGCAACTTATGGGCCTCTAGGATCTTGATTTTTTTTTTTTTTTCAAGCTTATGAGTCTAACTATCCTTGTTGGAATCATTATCCTTTTTTATTATATATGAAACCCTTAGGACGTGATGGATTAGCACTATCATTCTTTTCTCCAAGATATTAAAACTCTTGAACAAAATAAGTTCATTCACATTCTATTTATCCCTCAGCACATTATATATGATTTTAAGCCAAATAAATTATGCAAAGAAAAAATTAAGAGCTTAATGAACAAGAAAAGTATTAGAGATAGGGATATCAAACTATTAAGCTTAGGGCAATACTCTCTAGTTTCATAATATAATCCCTAACACCATCATGTCATCATATTTCATATTGATCAGTTTATTCATTAGCTATCGAGCCTCTGCCTTATTAGCTTCTATATACACCTTACTAATAAGGTTAAATAATTGTTTAGCATTACCATTCATAAGTATAACATCGAGAATGGAATCAGAAATGGATCTTTCCAGATTCCTAGGCTAAGATAATTTACTCTCTACCACTTTTCATAAGCAACTTTTATTCTAAAATATTCTCACTAGTGACCTAAGATAGAGAATTATCACATAGTATAATATCTAAATCTATCAAATCCAACACTAGCTTAATGTCATGTTTCCATATTTTGTAGTTTATTCTAGTCAAAGTCTCAATGGAAGCATTAATGTTATTTAATACAAAGATACTAACTACTAGATAATTTTTATACAATTAATCAATGAACAAGATAATGTATATGCTTGAAAACCTTTATAAGCATTATCTTAATGAGTGCTCTTGGTGTAATACCACAAACTTTCTTTGGGAAGAAAGTAATATGCATAAGATATCCTCTCCAATATGTAATGTTATTTAATGCAAAGGTGCTAACTGCTAAACAATCTTTATATAATTAAATAATAGATAAATATGGATAATATATATTCTTAAAAATTTTTATAAGCATTATTTCAATAAGAGCCTTTAGTACAATACCATATATTTTCTTGAAAATAAAGTAATCTACATAAGGTATCTCTCCAACATTCAGTAGAATCAACTAGTAAGGTATCATTAACTTTTAGAAACACATCTATTTTAGTAGAATAAATCCCTAGACCATGCACATTCACTAGTTATAAAATATTCTAATTTAAAATTATAATACATAATAAGCTTCTTTTGGAGAGATGATTGTATGCAATAATTTTGCAATGGTTCTCAATCCCTTCAAAATGTCATAAAGAACACTACTACAGAATAGGACTACGACAACGGTTGATAACTATTATCGTAGCCTAAAAAATCGCTGTTATAGAATATGGCAGCAGTTAGCTAACCGCTGCCACTACGATCGTTGTCGTAGGTCTATGGCAGTGGTTATTATAGTAGTTATGCAAATCGCTATCATAGATAGCTTATAATGGTGGTTTTCAAACCATTATAATAGGTTAATCTATAGCAGCAATTTTGTAACTGCTGCCATAGTTCAACCTATGGCAGTAATTTTATAACCGCTGTCATAATTCAATCTATGACAGTAATTTTTTAACCACTACCATAACTCTCTGTGGTAGCAGTTACAGAACCACTGCTATAAATCTATGACAGCGATTTCATAACCACTACCATAAACTAAACTATCATAGTGGTTTTGAAACTACTGTCATAGGTTTAATGTAGTGGTTAGCATGAAATCTACGATAGCGATTGGCACACCTACAGCAGTGATTTTACAACCACTACCGTAGCTTTTGAATAATAAAAAAATATAAATTTTTTAATTTTTATATTTTTTATCTATTAAATATAGTTCAATAACATAAGAAAATATTATAAATATAAGAATATTTATGAAATGCTCAAATTTTATTGCTGAATAAAATTTATTATAATATTTTTAAAAAATACATCAAAAGTTTTCTAAATCTACATCATCATTATCACCAAGAGATGAAGCACGAGCTAAAGGAGCTGGAGCTGGAGTCAGAGCTGGAGGGGTAGAGCTGAAATGCCGACCAACATGTCCTCAAGGTCCACGAAGTTAGCTTCAAAATACGTGTTGAGCCTCATCACCATGGTGCTCAGGATGCCCTCCAGATGAGATGTGCGCTCCTTAATGTGAGCAGCCCGCACCGTAGCTTGATATGCCCATGCCATAGTCTGAGCTCGAAAGCATGTAAAGAGATGCTCGATCCAGACCAGTAGCTTATCGGCATATATCCAGGCCTGCATCAAATCCTTTCAGAGTGCTTAGGCCCCAAGACCTGAGACATGCATATGGGACCACAAAATATCCTATTAGATGATGTACCTATAATAAAAATATATTACGTAAGTATATAAGAGTGATAATAACTATATAAATAAATAAATAAATGACATAATAAAAATGTACATTCACTGGCCATAGGATCATGCGATGTGGATGCCAGTGGAGACTCATCCATGGATGGAGCATGTGTCGGAGATGTGGCTGACGATGGAGGCTTAGATGCCGATGGAATAGATGTCTGTAGAGGAGTAGATGCCAGCAGTTCCTGCACAGTCAATGTGGACGTTGATGGAGTATACTCTATCTGCGACTCAGATGCGGAGCTCCACGTAATCCATCGAGAGGTAGGGATGAAAGCTAGATGGCATTTCAGTACCATTATGACCTGCAATGTTATTGAACATTAATCAATATAACATGTTGAACAATAATATTAGTAGAGCATCAATAAATAGATTCTAATATTTATACCAGAATATTGAAATCATCATCTAGTGGCATCTACAATATGGACATCACCATCTCTTCTGACAAATGTATCTGGGACCTCGATAGTACTAGGTAAGTTCTATCCTAAAGAAGCACTTTGCATGCATGGTCCAACATCATCATCAACCTCAGTATCATCAAAGATATGCCTAGACACCATCCTCTCAATAATACACCATTGAGGCTCTAAGAGATCACTAATATAGAATACTTGACTAGCTTGGAAGGCAAGTATATACGGTTCTTCAATACAAAGATGGCGTTGCATGTTGATGAGAGTAAAACCGCACTCATCAATCTTCATCTCTAACTGTAATAAGGTATCAAATCAATCATACTTCATCAACACAATCCTTTCTTTAGAATAATAGTCCAAGATGACTATCTTCTCCACTACCTCATAATAGTTCAAATCCTCCGTATGAGGCTGTGAATCTCTGGAGCTAGCATAACACCCAATGGTGGCACTTAACATCATGCCACTATTTTATGTTGCTATGTTTACGGATCTACTGTGAATATTAAACTTATAGCCATTAATAATGAACTGTTTATATTCACGCATGGTATGATTAGGATCCATTGAAAGAGCATGCACTTCAGGGCTCACATCATCGAGCGATAATCTCCATATCTAATTAAGAAGATGATACCTAATTAGTAAATATATTCCAATAAATTATACAAGGCAAGAATATATAATCGCTTACATGATCTTTGAATCATTCAAAAAATTATTTGCTATGTATTTTCTCTTTCTTCCAAATACTTAGAGCATCATATTTTACTCTTATGATCTTCTTGTATTTGCTGCATGCATAAAGAACAAATTTAGGTGTAATTAAGTATCTTTTCTAATTATTATAAAATAAATAAGGCTGAGTGACTCATCTTATGTATGGCTCAATAACATCAGAGTTGAAGAGCACGTAGCGGTATGCCTTATCCCTTTCCTCAATGCTCAAATCAGTGAGGCAGTATGAAGTGGAAAGTCTACTTGGTTATGGAATGGACTCAAATGCAGGCTCAATTAGCTCATACTGATCATCTTGATTTCTTATTGATCGGTTACAACGTATCTCGAGCTTGTTTAAGTATATAGTATAAAAATTTATATACTCTTGACCCAAATAACTTGCTATTATGGATCCTTTTGGGTGATTCATATTTTTTATATAAGATTTCAGAGTTTGAATATTCCTCTCAGTAGGATACATCTATTGACAAAACACTGGGCCTTCAAGAGCAACTTTTCCTATAAGGTGCATGGTGAGATGCATCATAACTATGGAAAATGATGATGAAAAGTTTTTCTTCAGATAACATAATAAACTCACCACACTTGTCTTCATTTTCTTCACGTCTTTCTTAAGCAACCTCTTTGCATAAATATCACTATAAAAGTTGTAAAGATGAATAATAGCCATTCTGATATTTTTTGATAATACACGGTGAATAGCTTTTGGGATCAATTTCTGCATCAGCATATGATAATCATGAGTCTTCAATCCAACAAGTTTGACATCCTTACTATTCACATGCTTTGCTATGTTGCTTGAGTATCTATTTGGGATCTTTATGTTCTCCAACACATGAAGAAATGTGGACAGTTCAGAGGCATTCATAACATAGCATGCATGAAGAAGCCTCCACTATTCTTCTCCTATCGGCTTCGGATGAAGTGATCTCCTAATACCTCATTCTTTCAAGTCAAATTGAGAATTCAAGTCATCCTTGGTCTTATCCTTGATATTCAAGATTGTTGCCAATAGGAACTCGTATACGTTCTTTTCAATATGCATTACATCTAAGCAATAATGCAATAAGTTTGTCTCCTAATATGGCAAGTCAAAGAAGATGCTTTTTTTCCTTTAATTAAATTATGTGTCATCTTTCTTTGATCGATGCTTTCTCTTCTTACCATCAATCGAATCACTTTTTCTAAATTCAATACTGAGACCATCCAACTCTCTCAACACCTCACTTCCAGACATTCGGTTAGGTGCCTCACCTTCTTCAACAGTGCCATCGAAGGAGCGTGCATCCCTTCTGTATGGATGGTTTCGATGAAGAAAACATCAATGCCCCATATAGCTTAAGCTCCTTCGATATGTCAACCTTCTAGATCGGATTTTTTTTCACAAATCAGGCATGCTAGATCACCTTTCATGCTTTAATCCGATATTAGAACATAGGCTGAAAAATTATTTATTATCCATAAAAGTGCTGCATGCATGGAGAATGATTCATTTAGTAAAGCATCAAAAGTTAAAATACCTTGAATGCTCCATAACTATTTCAGCTCAGCAATAAGAGGCTGCAAATAGACATCAACATCATTATCTATCTCCATCGGTCCAGAGATGAGCACTGTCATGAAAGCAAAGGATTTTTTCATACACATCCATGATGGAAGGTTGTAAATATGAATAAACACTGGTCATATACTATGGATGGTATTCATATATTTGAATGGATTGAAACTATCATATGACAAGCCCAACCTCACATTACGTATCTCTTGTGTGAAATCGGGATGTATTTCATTAAACTTCTATCATGCCTTTCTATCGACTGGATGCCTCAATGCATCATCTTTTATTCGATCCTCTTCATGCCATCTCATGTCCTTTGATGTCCTTACCGATATAAATAACTTTTATAATCTTGGGATCAAAAAAAAGTGCCACATCAATTTTTAAAATATATGGATCAATGTGCCATCATTATTCTATTTTTATCTTGATACACCATATCTCGTACACTCATTCTGATTGGCATCCCCCTTCCAGTAGAACATGCAATCACTAAGACATGCATGTATCTTGGTATAAGTAATGCCCAACTGTTCAATAATCTTCGATGCCTCATAATTATTCTTCAAGATTTATGCATTATTCAAAAGAATGTCCTCCAAAAACTCTAGTATGCAGTTCACTCCATTATTACTGAACCCATTAAAGCATTTTGCATGGTACAATCGGATTAAAAATTCAAGCTTCATCATCTTTTCACACCTAAGATTCAACGAAATATTAGCATCCTCCATCAACTTGCGAATCTTCTCTACATCCTCACTGTTTATCATTCCACCAACCATAGAATTAGGCATGGACGTAGATGCACCATCATTATGGCCAATAAATGAAAAAATATCATGAACCATTTGTTCCACTCTTCCATTATGTTGATCGCCTCCTTGCGGCCTACCCTCACCATGTTGATCTCCATAAATTTTATAATCAGGTTTAAAAATATAAATGGTGAGGTGATCATTTACATCTTAACAAGATAGCCACGGTCCATCCATATACTTTTTATGAGGATATTGGATAAGTCCATGATCCATAAATTTTTTTATAGCAAAATTAAAAATTTTTTGAAGTCCAACCTTATATTCTGATGAGAGTTTACTAAACTTCATCCACCCCTTATCCATTATAAAAATTAGTGATACTGAAATTAAATCATGTGTGGAATTTATATTATATACTAATGCATTATAAACAAATATGCATTATAAACAAAAAATGCATCTTAAATAGGAATCAAAATAAATATTATGTATGAAACACATATTAAATATTATTTTTAGATATGCAATAAATGCATGCTATCATCAACTAACAGATAAAAATAGGTCCTATCCCATTCAAGAATTGCATTAATTCTATAGGTTCATTACAGTAATCAAATGATATACAATAGGGATCGAAAAAAATTTTGACAGCATTTCTTCTTAGTTCTCCCTTGTAGGGGGAATAAAAGAAAAATCCTATTCAAAATTTTATTCAAAATCTTTAGTATACTGTTTGATTACTGTAATTATTTATAGAATTATTTATAATTTTTAAACTATCCAAATTAGATAATCAATTAATTATTGTACATAATTCTTCCATCCATATAAAAATATATAAATATATAGATGCTGAAGATTATATACACTAATCAATTGATGGATCTATCATTATATAATGCAATAAACAAGAGCAATAAGATATAAATTCTACAACATAAATTATATCCATAAATAATTAAGAATGAACAATAAATAATTTTACTTTCTATTAGTGGCCTTTGGGGGTGTGGGTTCTCTCAGCGGTCGGCATAGCTCACAGTCGCTGACATGGCCCAGAACCCATCATGGGGATTTTGTTATCGGCTGGCATCCCCAAGAGCTATCCACGACCGTCAACATGGCACGGCCAAAGGATGCTAGCACGGTCTAAGGCTGTCCACGACCGTCGATATGGTATAGCCCGATCCAGAACCCACTAACATGGTCCAAAACCAACCGACAGAAATTCTCTTATCCACTAGCACGAATTCATGGCCAATAGATAATTATAATATTTATAATTAATATTTATAATATTTATATTAAAAATATAAATATTATTATAAATATTATAAATGATTAATAAATAATACTATAATTTTTTTAAAAAAATAATACCTACGGCTATGAAGAGAGGGTCGCATAGAGAGCTCCAAAGGTCACTAATGACAATGCTACAAGAAAACGGTGGTGCTAAAGGTAGCATGCAAAATGAAAGACACAAGATAGTGAGATAAAAAGAGAGAAGAAAGAGAAAGAAAAAGAAAGAGAGTGAAGAGGGGTAGATCGAGCCGAGGGAAGAGAGGAGAGAGAGAGTAGGGAGGGGTTAGGGCCAACGGTCCAGCTAGCCAGAGAAGAGAGGAGAGAAAGAGTAGGAGAGGACAGATCGGGCCGAGGAAAGAGAGGAGAGAAAAAGAGAGAGAGAGTAGGAAGGGGTTGGGGTCGGTGGTCAGGTCGATCAGGGAAGAGAGGAGAGAGAGAGCAGGAGGGGATGGATCAGGCTGAGGGAAGAGAGGAGAGAAATAGAGAGAGCAGGGAGGAGTCGGGGTAGGCAGCCAGGCCGACTGGGGAAGAGAGTAGAGAGAGAAGGGAGGGGGAGGTGGCGGAGCCAGTGGTCGGGCCGAGGGAAGAGAGGAGGGGGAGGTGGCGAAGTCGATGATCGGGCTGGTCGGAAAGCCAATAGGAGGCAGGGGAGGAGGTGGCATCGATCGAAAAAGGAAATGAAGGAGGTGGAGTCTCACCGATGGCAGAGAGGAGAGAGAGCGATCGGCAGAGAAAAAATCAATTTAGAGATGGACTGGGCAAAAATAATTTAACCTATGGCAGCGGTTCTCAAATCGCTACAATAGATCTATGGCAGCGGTTCTCAGTAACCACTGCTATAGATTGAAAATATTTTTTTTAATTTTTACTCTAAATATTATATAATTTTAAAATTTAATGTCCATCTTTATCATTCATTATCTAAATAATCATCATTAGAATATCATTACAAAAGATCATCTTGATCCGATGGTCCTATCTTCATCGATCAAAAAAATTTGATTTCAATGATCACAAACAACGACAAGATGATCTGATAGATGAAGATCTTTGATGGATCCAAAAATCTACAACAATGAACTTGATGATGTTTATAACATACTATCAAAATTTTACTTCAATCGAATATCGTTATCATGATAAATTTAGTACTAGATAATTTTGGCCATTAAATGATAAATGAGGATCAAAAGATCAGATGGCATCCGATTATGAGATAATTTTTTTCATAAATGATCTTGACTACTACTTTAATCATTTTTATGATGGTGATCATAAAATTCAACTTATGGGTCTAAGAACGATTCAAACTATACATCGCTTGATACCTATTATTAAACTCCATTGGTAATTATGCTCGTGCTTTTGCAAAATCTGGTTAACATGAATAGTTCATATAAAAATTATTCAAATTTTACAATCATTGCCATGTAAATAATTAAAATTATAGCAAAGATCATTAACTAAAAATTATCTCATAATTGAATGTCGTTTGACCCTTTGATCGCTTATTTCTCATTTAACGATCGAAATCATTTCATACTAAATTGACCATAAAAACGATATCTGATTAAAATGAAACTTTGATAGCATGCTACAAATATCACCGAGATCATCATTATAATTTTTTAGATTCATTGATGATCTTTATCTATCAGATCATCGCATCATCGTTCGTGGTCATTGAAATTAAATTTTTTTGAATGATGAAGCTAGGGCCATCGGATCGAAGTGGCCTTTTATGATGATACTTTAATGATAATTATTTAGATAATGAATGGTGAAGATGAACATTAAATTTTAAAATTATATAATATTTAGAGTAAAAATATAAAAAAAGATATGGCAACGATTATGCCCAACTGCTGCAATATGTTGGGCCTACGACAATGGTTACATGGAACCGCTGCTATAGATTACATCTATTACAGTGGTTACAAAAAATCGCTGTCATAAGTCCGACTTATGATAGCGGTTTATGCTAATCGCTATCGTAAGTCCAACCTATGGCAGTAGTTAGATAAATCACTGCCATAGGTCAGACCTATGGCGGTGATTAGCATAAACCGCTACCATAGGTCGGACCTATGACAGTGATTTTTTGTAACTACTATCGTAGAGCCTATTACAACAATTTTAAAAATCACTGTCATAGTATACGCTACCGTAGTCTCTTCTTGTAGTAGTGGAAGGATCTTATAAAATCTTAATGAATGTGCAATTTTGATGGTCACCATCCATTAAAATCCATAAATCTTCAAATCAAGGATCAACCAGTCTTACTCATGAATCCATTTATTCAACTTAATGCATCAATAGCAAGCAATCAATCAAAAATGGATATATTTAAACTCCTGAAACACTAAATAGAGAGATCTTGCAAATCTCAAAGAATAGGCCACTTTAGTGGTCACCATTTACTGGAACCTACAAGCCTTTAAATTAGGGATTAATTCAAAAACATATCATCATTTAAATCAAATGTATGAGTTAGCAACATTTACAATAACAAATTTAAGAATCTTTATGCAAGAAAACCATATTACAAGGACCATAACATAATTATAAGAGGATCATTATGTAATGAACTTTAGAATAGGGACTAACTAACAATCTAAGGACCTTAACACAATAAAGTTTTACCACAAGGAGTAAAATGAAGTTTTTGAAGGACTGTTATCAAATAATAAACTTCATCGACATAGGGAGCCTTATGTAACAATTTTCTTCATGAGGACTAGAAAATATTTTTTTTAGGGGCTAAAATGATTTTTTTTAATTTTTGGATTTCTGGTCGGAGCCTAGAAACCAAGTAACCCATTGTCCCTTCTTCCCCCCCCCCACCCATCGTGATTGCATATCAAGTAAAGAGAGAAAGGGGCAAAAATCGATGCGCCTCCTCTATTCTCGACCTGGCGCCACCAGTGAGCCTTAGTAGGCTAACTATCATTCTCTCTTTGCCCACCACCTCCGGTTGCCAGCCATCAAGAGATCGAACCACTAATAAAGATAGAATCTAGCAATTTTCCCTTCATTTTTTTTTAATTTTTTAAACCTAAATAATGGTCGTCGGTGGCCATAACGAGTGGTAAACTGCCTACGGCCTCCAACCTTGATGCCGATGTGATTAACTACTGGCTCAAGTCTACTGGTCAATTGCAATTATTTTGCCTTTTTTGTGAAAATTGATAGAAGGAAGGAGGGCCAACATCCAATGTGGTTGCCTACCTTCGATCACCATCATCGATCTAGATGGCTGCCAATCTATCTCAGACAATTGCTAGTGACACCAACCAACCACCGGATGAGAGGTGGAGCATATGATGGTGGGAACCATCCCCCTTTCTTCTTTTTTTTTTGATTTATTCCATCCTTTCATGATTTCCTTTTTTTTTCTTGTTTCTTCCACCTCTTTTCTGGTTTTCCTTTTTTTTTCTTGTTAGACGGTGGGTGGTTGCCCGAAAATGTTAACCCCACCTGCCGCCATTTGATTCACCTTGATGGTGACGCCATTGGATGTCCACATCAAGTCCAACAACCAGTTGATTTTTTTATTAAATTTATTATTTTAATTTTAATCTTCTATAAAATACAAATTTTGATACTAGATGTGAGAATTTTTTTGAACATCATATAAAAAATTAGAACATATTAGTGTAGAATCTGGTTGATGCCACAACAGAGATGGAACTGGAGAAGATGAGATTGTCGCAGTGGCTTGTAAAATAAAATTCTGTCTGGAGTCGGGGGTGGTGGATCCGGTAGGATCCTCCGATGATCAAGTCAACTTTTCTGACCAACAAAAATGGAGTACTCAGAGAGATTTTGAATAGAGTTTAGAGTTTAGACAGAAAACATATCTAGAGGATCTCTTATATAGGTGGAGCCTATAATAAACTAATAGTGATAGCCATAACTATCTGGTAGTGGACTGCTTGGGGCCACGTGAAATTTATTACGAAGGATAGTGTTTGTTGTCATGATGTGCCAATCATTGAGATTTAATAGTTGGAGTTCAGATGCTTTCGAGATATTTGTGTGTTGACTGATAGTTGCTGTATTGAGATGCCAAGGTCCTTCTAGCGATAGAGAGAAGTTGGACCATAAGGATTTTGTTGGGCAACTGGAAGGAGTCCAGAAGAAGTTTGACTGAAGGAGTTCGGCTTGAAGGAATTCGGCTTAAAGGAGTCTGGATGGAGTTCAGGAGGAGTTCGGCTTGAAGGAGTCTGAAAGGAGTTTAGAAAGAGTCCGGCTTGAAGAAATTTAGCTTGAAGGAGTCCGAATGGAGTTCAGGAGGAGTCCAACTTGAAGAAGTCTGAAAGGAGTTCAATCGGAGGAGTCCGACATGAAGGAATTCGGCTTGAAGGAGTTCGGATGGAGTTCAGGAGGAGTCCAGTTTGAAGAAGTCTGACTAGAGGATGGCCATCTCAGGATCATCCTGAGATAAGACACCAAACCAAACTTTGGCAGAAGTAGGTTTAACCCTACCAATAGTCCTCCTACTCTCGAGTTCAAAATTAGAAGAAAGGAAGTACAAAAAAAGGCAACTATCGATGTTCTTTTCTGGATTCTATGCTCGTTGGATGGAGAGTCTTGACATTTATTGCACTAACATCGAAGCATCTTGAATATAAGGTGATCTAAAAAAATAATTTTTTGAAACTTCCATCGAAACTCTATCCCAAGTATGGCGCAATTAAGATTCTGTCAGTCATCGATCATCTACCATGATGAGTGGGACACGCATCAATCATAGATCGACCAGAGACGACTTGTCATCATAACCATCTCGAGCTCTGTAGGATATTTAGGCTTGTCTTCTTCTCCCAGGGCCCTCACTTCTCTTTGAGCTCTTCTCTTTTTTCCTCCGGTATCCTTCTTTCCATTCGAGAGCTCTTCGATTTCCTCCTCTGTTTCTTCCGCTTGTGGGTGCTTTCCTGCTCGATTTTCATTGCACCAGTCATCTCATTGCCCTTTTTCGATCAATCTAGGTTAGTTTCACAATCTTTCCTTTGATTATTTTGGTGTCTTTTGCATCTTCTCCTTTTGATTTCTTTGGAAAGGTTTTGTGCCTTATTTTCTTGATTTTTTAGGGATTTTTTGGTGTTCATTTGATCCGAATGTGTTCAAGAACTTCTCAGTCAATCAATTTTTGGAGTTCATCCGATCCAATCTTCCAAAACCTTGATCCCATAGATGAGACCGACCTTAGAAGTATGCCCCATCCGACCTTTGTATCGAGCATGATCCGCTGTACCTTGACCCCAGAACTTTTCATTGATTAGGATACAATATGGAGTCCCTCCGGAATACAAACTAGAACTCCCTGGACCCAGCGACTGGGCTTGTTCTCTCTGCCCGACCGATTTTGTCTATTTTTGAAAGCTCTTTGTGCCGGACTAAAACTTTCTCTTCCATCTTTTGTAGTTGCGCTTTTTCATTTTTTGAACATCTCTTTAGCTTTCGTAGTGCCGAACTCTTTTAGGTTTGTGATCAGATTCATCTTTCTTTGCCACTTGGCCGAAGTTCGCCCTACCCTTTTTCTTTTTAAGAACTACTATACCTTCAAACGCCATCCTTCCACGAAGGACTGGTGGTACTTCTCATCCCAATTCAGCAAGAAGAGATTACTGAAAGGTGCTTCTTCTTCTATCCATAATTGGAAGAAGAAGTTCTTCTTTGTGTATTGTTCGACTTTGATGTTAGGGCTTCCTCCTTGGGGTCTTCTTAGAGAGTCAGTCCATCGAGCTCTCAGCTTAGATAGTGGCGACCTTGATTCCACAAATAAGCTTAAAACTTACCGAGCTCCTCTCCTTCCCGAACTTTTGAAAGAACATACTCTATTCAACATAGGCTTGAGTCCTCTCAACCCTGCATGTATACTTTTCTACTTTGCGAACTTTTATAAGATTTTGTATACATATGTTATTGACTATGATTCCTTCTTTATTGCAGAGATGGACACCCAGGCAATTGAAATACTTACCAAGGGGCATCATGCCTGGATGAGGAAAGAAAAGGCACCGGATAAAAGCTTGAAGAAGGTGAAGATCGATGCTCCGAGCTCTGCAACCTCCACCACTGCCGCCATTGCCTCTGAAGTTGCCAAAGGTGCCAAAGTTATCCCTACCATCGAGGTTGGTGCTGTTGAAGAGGGCTCTGTGCCTCCAATATCCTTAAGCCCTTTAGCCAAAAATCAAGCTCTGTAGCCTCCTGTCGCAAGAGAGAAAGGAGGGGAGAAGAAAAAGAAGAAGATCATTATGAAGATGTTTTGCAAGGCTCATCTCGGTGAGTCCAACAATGATTGCGATGATCTAAGAGAAGACCCCTTCAGCAACTCAGAGATCATTTGAGACCTGACAGATAAGTTTGCCATGTTCGAGATAGTAGATCGGATGGCCGACCTTGATCATGCGCAGCTCATCTAGAATTTTCTTGGGACCTTCCTTAAGATAATCGCCTCGTTGATTCTCTTTTTTCCTCTTTTTTTTCGTTCTTTTTTTCTCTTTTTTTTTGCATGCATAACATCATTCATTTATTATAGTCAGATCATCAAATACTTATCCATATCAGAATGGTGCATCGTCTGAAGATAGAAGTCCTGAAGGTTCAAGAGGACCTTCAGGCCGAAGTCGCCCATCTTCGGGAAGAGAAGATAGCCGAGGTTGATCGCCTCGCAAAGAAAAAGGCGGTCGAAGTCAGAGGTCTCCAGGAGGTACTCAGGAAGGAGGAGCTCACTTCTACAGGACTAAAGGCCGCTCTAGCCTTGGAGGAGAAGAGGAGGAAGAAGGCCAAGGTCAAGATCATCGAGTTACAGGATCAAATCTCAAGGCAGATTTCAGAAGCAAAGGTTCAAGTGGTGGAAGAGTTCAAGGTTTCCTCTGAAATGAGAAATCTGAATGTTGAGTTCGACCAGCAGGCCTTCATCAAGAGGTTCGAACTCTATGAAGATAGAGTAGCTCGCAAATTATTCGAGCTTAATCTAAACTTCCTGGACGAGGAAGTTCCTAATGAAGTGGCGGGACCATCCACTGCTGTGGCTGACCCTTCTCGCATCGAAGTCGCCTTCGAGCCTTTCGAACCTATTGCCGAGGCACCCAAACCTGCATCGAAGCTTGGGGTTGTAGAGAACACTCCAATCTCGTCTGATGCCATGCCTCTTAAAGTTGAGAACCTCGAATAGTTATATTTTTCTTCTTTCTTTTCGATGTACATACAGTATTTTGAACAATGAAAGTAGATCTTCTTTCTTTATACTTGCATTGTTTATTATTCAGAATTCTCTTAGCAATCAAAGTTATGACCCACCGTCTCCCATCGAGGCCGATCCCCTACCTCAGGGCATTCCTCTAAAATCAATGGTTAGAAATTTGAAAAAAGAGGTTCATCACTTGAAGAAAAAGTTGAAGAAAATAGAATGTGAGCTTCAAAGATCAAGGAAGGATTGTTCAAAGGCGATAATAGAGGTTACTCACTTGTGCCAAGTGCACAAAAAAATTCTATGGACTATATCAATAACAAGCACCATTTGACTGAAGAACTGGAACAAGTGAAGAAGCTTGGCAATAAGAAGGCTTGGACTTTGACCGCCAAAATGTGCTCTCTGAAAATCGAGCTGAGGGCCACGCATGAGAGGATTCAAATACTCGAAGAAAGTTCAACATAGTCCACCAATCGGACTGAGTATGGTTGGGATTGGTCGAAAAGGTTCTCCGAGTTATAGGGCCAGCTATAAGTAGCTGAAGAGTCATATAATGATTATAGACGAGGTTGGTGTGGTCAAGTTGCCGACCTTCAACATAAACTCCGAAAGGCCGATGGTGAGCTTGTCTGACTTTGGCAATAATTATCAAATAGAGCTCAAGCTGGCTCGAGCAGAGATTCGTAGGAGGTACTCTTTTTGAGAGGCACTTTAGAGAGCCTATCCACCATGCATGAAAAAGATAAAATCGAGCTACGTAAACTGAAGATTCAAATAGCATACCAGAAGGACATCATGAAGGATGCTGAAGCCAAATCTACAATTCTAAGGAAGAGACTGAGGAAGATAGAGGAGGAGTTACACAGGTGGGAGAGGATACTGAGGGAGAGTCGACGGCTCGATAGAGGCTCGAGGAGGAGGTCGAAGGGTCAAAACTCTTTCTTGCGATGGCTGGAGCTAGTAGTTCAAAGTTCGACCCTGAATAGGACTCATCTCCATTTCTTCTCTCTTTTTTATTTTTGTAACTGGTCTTATGGACCTTTGTTTTGTAATGAACTTCGATCTTAGTGAAATAATATTTTCCTTTGTTGTCTTCTTGCTCTATGTAGATTTGATGTTTATTGATTTTTCTATTTTCTTCACCTCATCTTTTGGCAGAATGATAGTTGACAAAATATCCTCCTCTCATCCTATAGTCGGAGGTCTTCATTTATGTCAGGATGAGGTTCTTCTTCTGTTCCTGAAATAGTTAGTTTTCGCTCTTATACCTCATCCTACTTCCAACAGGACCGTAAGGACATAGAAGGGTCGTTGAAAGGCCTCTCCCCTTCTTCCATCTTAAATAATCAAAGATCTTTATCCGTGTCAGGATAAGATCCTCCTCCTATTTCTAATATGGTTGGACTTTGCTCATGTTAGAATGAGATTCTCCTCCTATTTCTAATAGGACGGTAGGGGCACGAAAGGACCATTAAGTGGGTCTCTTTTCTCCTTCTGTCTTAAGTAATCGAAAGTCTTCATCCATGTTAGGATAAGATCCTCCTCCTGTTCTTGATATGGTTGGACTTTACTCATGTTAAGATGAGGTTCTTCTCCTGTTTCTAATAGGACAGTAAGGATACGAAAGAGCCATTGAGTGGGCCTCTTTCTTTCTTCTATCTTGAATAACCAGAGGTCTTCATCTATGTCAGGATGAAATTCTCTTCTTGTTCTTAACACAGTTGGATTTTCTCTTATTAGGATGAGGTTCATCTCCTGTTCTTAACATGATAGTAAGAACATGAAAAGATCATTGAGTGGACCTCTCTTCTCCTCATGTTTTAAGTAATCAGAGGTCCTCATCCATGTTAGGATGAGATCTTCCTCCTGTTTCTAACATGGTTGGACTTTGCTCATATTAGGATGAGATTCTCCTTCAATTTCTAGCAGGGCGGTTGGGGCATGAAAGGATCATTAAGTGGGCCTCTCTCCTCCTTCTATCTTGAATAACTAAAGGTTTTCATCCATGTCAGAATGAGGTCCTTTTTCTGTTCCTGACATGATTGGACTTGAAGAAAATAGTGCAGGATTTGCCATGTTACTTTCAAAAAATATTTTAAAAATAGCAAAGATACAGCAAAAATAATTAATCTAATTAATTATCTATTGATCATATCAGATTATTTAATCCTACATATTAGGATCTAAATATAATATGCATGCATATATCAATAGATCTGAAAATAAAACTATGTAATAAACTATTTACTATATCTACGTGTTCAGAACCAATACCTTTTCATGGATAGTTGATCACTGCAATCTAAATCCATTGGATAATGTTCTAGTATCTCATCATAGCTATATATGTATTCAACCTCTACGGTTGATCCACATGGAGCTTCTGATCCCGATCAATCCCACTGGAGTGCTAGCTCCTCATCGGGACCTTCGATGGCTGATCATGATTGATCCAATTGATCATATATTTTTTTTTATTTTTTAGATATTTTAGAAAATTAAAATATAAATTTTGAAGGATGATAAAGATGTGTTTCAAATTTGGTGGCAATCCGATGCTCACAGCACTCGATCTCTCCACCCGAACCTAGATTCCCAAATCTAGGATTTCACTTCCCCCAAAAATCCTAACACACTAAAAATTCTATCACACCCTCTTTATGTGGAGTTTTTTCATGAAATAAGTTTTAATAGAAAGAAAACTTTTAGATCTATAATTCTTATTTAGATCATATCTAAAAATAAGATATCTTTAGAGGTGAAAATCATAAGAGAAAAGAGAGATGAGGGAAAAGTAAAGTACTATAGGATCCTATTCACCTTCACTCCAAGATTGTTTTTGCCCAGAAATGATATCCAAATACTCTAAAATTTTTATCACATAATGCTAACCCCTTTTTCTACATGTACAAAAATTTTCAAAATTTATTAACATGAATACCATAAGAAAACTACATAAAAAATGATAAGGATCGAGTAGTTGACAGGTTTTAACCACTCACTTGATTTCAAAAATCAAAAGAGTCTGTTATCCTTATCCAATGCCCCCACCCTTGTGTTTAACACGCAGAAGGATTCTCCTTCTATGTGCACATTTTTATTTCTCAAAAAATATTTGACAAATAAAAGGAAGGGCGTGGGAAGCAGAGTGAAAAAGTCAAAAATGATGGGCGCATGTGAGAATTTGAGTTCAAACTTCATTTGACTTAGTCCTAATTAGTTTCAACCAAATCAATTAATTTAGATCCAATTAAATTAGGTTAAATCTAACCAAATTAGACTTAGTCTAATTTAATAAAATTTTAATTAAATTAAAAATTAATTAGATCTATGTTCTAATCAAATTCGGATCAAAACTCCTATAGCGATTAGGTCATCTCATGACTTGATCGGATCAAATCCAATCGAATCAAATTCAATCGAACTTGATCGAATCCTCATCGCTCAATCAAATTAAGTTAATCAATAATTAAATTATTAATAATCCTCTAAAAAATATCTGATCTAAATCGAATGGATTACTAGGCAATAGAGTCCTATCAATATGAAATTCTTGAAGAGTCCTAAATCAGTGGGACTCTTGAACCCAGTGTCCCAAACGAATCGAACTCATGATCATAGAGTCTCAGACTAGTGAAACTCTTGATTAGAGAGTCTCAGATGAGTAGAACTTAGAGTTTTAGTCTAGTAGAACTCTTGATCATAGAGTCTCAGTCTAGTGAAACTCTTGACTATAGTGTCCTAGATTATCAGGACTCATGATCAGAGAGTTCTAAATAAGTAGAACTCAGAGTTCCAGTTCAGTAGGACTCTTGATCATAGAGTTTCAATTTAGTGGAACTCTTTGATCATAGAGTACCAGACCAATGTGACTCTTAATCAGAGAGTCCCAGACAAGTCGGACTCAGAGTCCCAATCCAGTAGGACTCTTGGTCATAGAGTCTCAATCCAGTGGAACTCTTGACCATAGAGTTTCAGACCAATGGAACTCTTGATTAGCTATCAGATCAGATAGAAACTTCTAATGTATGTGATCCCATTGGTCCAAACCTAAGTTGGTAGCATAGATACCAATTTCTATACTAATCGAAGTGACCATCTAGCAATGGTACCCGATGTCCGGATAGATCGAATAATCATAATCACAATATTTAAAACCTACATAAATATGATTACCGTATAATTTATCCCTATGACCTCTATATAATAGATGACTCAAGGTTAGACTGTCAATCCTAGAAAATAAATTTATGTCGTGTCTCAAAGTAATTAGTCCCGTGACTCCTCACTAAGACTACCCAAGCCAAATTTTTGCTAAATTAAAATACAATTGAACACAGCTCCTAAAATCAGAAGTGGTCAATCCCATCTTGATACATGCACTAACTCCATAAGTACTTGACGATACCCAAAAATCTTTCATCACTGAATTAGAAATTCAGATAGTCCGGTACCAAAACATAGTGAGTTGCTTGGAAGTCACCGTGGTGATCTCAGGTCGAAGAAATATTTATACCCATATTCTATCGAAGCTAATTTTAATAGAAAAAAAGCCCTAGAGTTGGTCATATTCAGTGCAGATGTACCCATACATCTCACTTGCATGCCATATCAGTGTCTCAACACTCCTTGGTTGTGAGGATAACCAACCTATATGGCATATAATGATCCATACTTGATAAATATTATCGTCCTAAGTAACAACGTATCATTTGGTCGTGAACTATTTAAGGGCTAAATGATAAATTCTTCTTTGCCAAATCTAGATAGTCCTAAGGACTTCATCACAACACAAGAGTTCATTAGAAGACAATAGAATTTATGATGAAAAATATTAAAATAATTTTTATTAATTTATAATTCATATATAATTATAAATATATGATCCAATCATCAACAAACTGATGATTGGCTTTAGAACATATTTTCAACAATCTTTCACTTGGACTAAAGTCAATCTGTGCAGTATCTAATACCTATCTTCGACTTAAAGTCGTCGAACTTCTTCACCACAATAGCTTTAGTGAATGGGTCGACTAGGTTCTTCTTTCCATCAATCTTCTGAAGGTCAACATCACCTCGATCCATAATCTCTCGGACAAGATGGTTGCGACATAGAATATGCTTCGTTTGCTGGTGTGCCTTTGGTTCCTTCATCTGAGCAATGGCTCCAGAGCTATCACAATAAAGCAAAATTGGACCATCAAGGGAGGGTGCTACTCTAAGCTCGGTGATAAATTTTCTTAGCCACACCGCTTCTTTGGCAGCATCTGATACAGCGACATACTCCACCTCACAAACTAAATTGGTCATAGTGTGCTGCTTGAAACTTTTCCTGCAGACGGTACCACCATTAAGGGTAAATATGTATCCCGACATACTCTTGCTATCATCATGATCGAACTGAAAATTAGAGTCTGTGAACTCCACAAGTTTTAAGCCCAATTCACCATATACAAGCCACTGATCCTTAGTATTTCTTAAATACTTCAGGATGATTTTAACAACCTTCCAGTGATTCTCCCCTAGATTAGATTGGTATCTACTCACTACACCTTATGAGTATGCTACATCTGGTCGTGTACATTATAGAACCCACTACTGAAGTATATGGTATTCTATTCATATGCTCTCTATCTAGAGGTGTTATTCGATAATCCCTCTTTGAAAGAAAAATTTCATGGCCTATCGGTAGATAGTCTTTCTTGAAATTTTTCATACCGAACCATTTTAGCACAGTATCAATGTATGCGGACTGAGACAATCCAAGCAATCTTTTAGATCTATTTCTATAGATCTTCAACCCTAAGATGTAGGTGTTAGATATATGTGCCCTAGAAGCCAGAATTGGCTGACACTTGTAATACACTTCTAGGGGCAAAATTATAATTTTGACTAATATGAATAAAATGGGTTATTTTCTATCACATATGTGTATTTAGTGTCTGTGATACATCCTTTGAGTTAATGGTAATGATAATTCATATTTTCAAGAGTTGAAAATTTAAGATATTAATAATCATTATTAACTCATAAATTGCTTTCGACCATAGGATCATCACGAGGATGGTGATTGATTCGAAAGGTTGGTGTACAATCGCTTCTCTTTAGTAGATGAGTCTTGAGTCTATGGTGTGGAGACACCAGAGTGAGAGTACAGATACTCGTTAGAGAACGAGGGCACTGAGCGTGACCACCTCGAGTAGTCATTAGGGAGTCTACCTTCTCGTCAATGACTGACTCGATGCTGCAGTAGTGTGTCTGGTTCTTTGACCTGAGGTGCATCGGACAGTTCACCTTGAGGGTGTTATAGTTTGACTACACCATTACTCGATCTCCTAGCCATATGGAACCCTGAGGTGTATGTTGGCTATAGCATGTTCATTGTAGGAACTGGATTGCATCAAGATGGAATCTATCTACCTCGGTGGTAGAGGAGCAGCCCTATGATGATCATGAGAATCAAGTCCTGAAATCCATGGCCATGGTAGAGTGAAATAATAGAAAGAGTTTCTATTTAGATTTTCACATCGGACTCGAATCGAATGATTACATCATATGATAGAGACTAGGGTTTGACGAGTTTACCTTAACCCTAATCTGATCGGGAGCTCAAGATAGAAGAACTTAATCACACAGGATAGCTGCACCAAGAGGTTCGCATTCAGCTCTGATGGGTTGCCACCATATACTGCTAGGTGTCACTGGTGGATTTTGGGAGCAATTAGAATGATTTAGATGATCGATCATTCTAGCTGTTCGAATCAGAAGAGTTCTGATCCATCGAAAGGAGTTTCGATGATGTCGATGATAGAGATCATGACATATCCCATTACCATACAGAACTGAACCTAACTGGGTCACACAAACAAGGGTTTGAATCTGGTGATCATCAATTGAACTGATCTAGTTCAATTGATCTGAATGAGATTCAATTAGGTTCAAAAAAAATCGTGCTAGCACTCGATTGAACCTAACGTTCTTCTTTTACTATCATAAATAAGTTGTCCTGACTGAGCCAAAGGAGTTTGTGCTCAATTAGAGGCCTTCATATGGTCTGACTGGAGGTTGTCCAAGTCAGAAAAGGTTGTCTTATTTTGTAAGACATTACCTACCATTTTTGGTCACCTGCCATTTCTTGTTCTTTGACTTTGGTCAAAAGTCTACCTTTGACTGGTCAAACGTTGACCATTGACACTTTGACTTTTGACCACATATCATGCACCTATTAAGAGCTGGTGGGGGCCTGTCTCCCTGCCAGAACCTGATAAGGAGGAGGATGCACGCCATCCTAGGCGTGTGCCCAAGTTGGAGGCGCCTAGGAGTCCTTGTTGGACAAGGACTCCATCTCCTTTTTGGATTTCAATTAGAGTTCTTCTAAGAACCAACTTTGACTGGTCTTAGGTGCCCTCTAAGAAGAAATCCAGGGGACTCTGTTCCCACCAATTAGATTTAGATCTGATTTCACAAAGAGTTGTGATTGGTTGGGAAGAAGAGGAGTTGGATCACAGTTAGTCTATAAATAAGATCCTGTGCCCAACTCAGATTGTGACATGAGATGATTGAATCAAAATTCCCCACGCCCAAGGCTTTTTCTCCTCTCCTCCATGCCAAAGCTTCTTCTCCCTCTTCTTTCCACATCCAAAATAGTTTTGGAGCTTGGTTGGTGCGATCCAGATCAAAAAAATGAGATCAAAAGCAAGAAGGCTGCACTGCTGCAAAGGACGACTGCTGATCTTCAAAAGGAGTTTTGAAGATCCTCTAGATCAGATCCAGATCTGATTTTTGGAGATGTGATAGAGAAAAAGAGGATCTCCAAATCCAGCCCGAGTAGATACTGGAAGAGGCCAGGCACTTGCGTGGCTAGATCCAGAACCTTCCGCTGCATACAGGATCATCAATGGATAATTGGATTACCCAAATCAGGTAAATTAAATTTGATTTAATTTATTCTTATTTTATTTTATTTATTAAAATAATATGAATCAGATCTGAAATATTTCAGATCTGATACAGATCAAAGAGAAAAATTTTTAAAATATATCTCTTGATCTGATCAGATCTGAACGAACCTGGACCGAAAAATCAGGATTTTTCTTCAGTAGGAAGCTTCTCCTAGATCTTTTATGGAGAACTGTGATGACAGTCAGATCTTTATTTTTTATAATGCAAGAACATCATTTTTGATTGAGAGAATGTCATCCATATACAATACTAAAAGTACTATTGCTGGATCATTAACCCATTTGTATATGTGGGGCTCTTCTTCATTCTTAACGAAGCCATACATTTTGATTGTTCTATCAAATCATATGTTCCAACTCCGAGATGCCTACTTTAGTCCATAAATAGACCTCTGAAACTTACACATCTTAGACTCATCTATGAACATGAAACCTTCAGGTTGTATCATATATACCTCTTCATCCAGCTCTCCATTCAGAAAAGCTATTTTCACATCCATCTGCCAAATTTCATAGTTCAGATAGGCAGCTATGGCAAGCATTATCCAAATGAATTTGAGCATTTCCATAGGATAGAACATCTCGTCATAGTCAACACCATAATGTTGATGATACCCCTTGGCAACCAAATGGACTTTATAGGTCTCCATCTTTCCATCTGTGCTTCTTTTCCTCTTGAAGACCCACTTACATCTTATGGGTTTTATCCTTTCGGATGGGTCAACCAATGTCCATACATCATTGACCTTCATGGATTCCATCTCAGATTTTATGGCCTCAAGCCATTTCTTAGAGTTAAATCTCTGCAATGCATGCATATAGGCAATTGGGTCCTGATCGTTCTCATCGAGTTTGATAGGATCCCCATTTTGGATCAAAAAATTATAGTATCTATTCGATTGACGTGGTACTCTACCAGATCTTCTTAAGAATGCTTTTACAATGGGTTCTGGGTCTGATCTAATCAGATCCAGCTTAGGTTCAATAATTTGTATCCATTCTTCCACCTATCGTACTTCATCAAGTTCAACCTTAGAGACATTAGTTCATTCACTGAGGAACTTCTTTTCTAAAAAGACTGCCTTAAGGCTGACAAACACTTTTTGCTCATCCGCAAGGTAGTAGTATCCTTTGGATTCTTTTGGATAACCTATAAAACTACACTTATCAGACCTAGGTTCAAGCTTGTCTGTCATCAAATGTTAGACGTAGTTCGAACACCCCCAAACCCTAAGGTGTGAAAGCATTGGCTTATGCCTTGTCCATATTTCATATGGTATTTTATTAACAGATTTACTCGGAACCCTATTTAGAATGTAACAAGCTGACTCGAGTGCTTATCCCCATAGAAAGATCGACAAACTAGCAAATTCCATCATGGATCGAACCATGTTCAATAGGATCCAATTTCTTCTTTCAGACACACCATTATGTTGTGGTATTCCAAGAGGGGTCCATTAGGAGAGAATCTCATTCTAGAAGAATATTCCAGGAGGGGTCAGCATTAATCCCATTCTCCCCAACATTTCAAATAACTCTGACTTATGCTTCATTAAATAGATATACCCATACCTCGATAGATCGTCTGTAAAGGTTATGAAGTAGAAATATCTACCTTTGACTCTTGAGCTCATGGGTCCACATACATCTGAATGTACTAAACTCAAGAGTTCAGTGGCTCGTTTACCTTTTTCAGTAAAAGATTATTTGATCATCTTACCAAGAAGACATGACTCATAGGTCGGAAGTGACTCAAAATTACTAACCTCAAGAATTTCTTCTTGAGCTAACATGTTAATTCTATTCTTGTTAATATGACCTAGCCTACGTGCCAAAGGTAGACATTAAATACATCACTAATTCTAGGGCATTTACTGAAAGATTGAACCACGTTAATAGACATAGAAAGTAAATAAATTTTATTATTCAATTATCCAATCTAAATTATAACACCATTCAAAATGATATTATAATTTTTTTTATTTATATTTTAAAATCATTCATGGCCAAAAGACCTACAGAAATGATAATCAATAAAAAAGTTGAACAATAATGACATTCATTAAGAATAACTTTATTTAAATTGATTACAATATTCATGATTGCTAAAGCTAGAATTAGAACTTATCTTCCATCTTCAACATTCAGGAACCTCTCATCTTGATCAAATCTCCTACTAACCTGCAAGCTCGGCATAGAATTATAAATATGATAAGGGCTTCCAGTATCTAATACCTTGGCAGTAGAATCAAATAAGAAAAAATTGCAAGGTGTTATCATATAATTACCTTGCCTAGCAACCACTTGCTTCTTTCTTGACCTGTTCAGATCCAGGGAGACAATGTATAGAGGATAGTTCCTCTTCCAATGCTCCAGCTTCTTGCAGAAGAAGCACTCTGCCTGGCTCTGATCGGGCTTGCGCTTCTTGGTCTGACCCTGTGCAATTATCCCAGCATGCAGTCCTATCTTCTTATTTTTCTTCTTCTTGTTCTTCTTTCCTTTCTTAAAAGATCGACGACCAGAAGAAGACCCTCCCACAAAATTCACCATCTCCTTGGGGAGTTGGTGATCCTTCTCAAAGTTCTACAGCAATCCCAACAAGCCATGGTAGTTCACTGCAGGCTTTATCATTCTAAAATGAGTTAGGAAGGGGAGGAAGGACTTGGGCAAAGAATTAAGAATCGCATCTATATCGAGCTGCTCGTGCAGGAGAAAGCCCAACTTGCTAAGGCGCTCAATCATCTCGATAATGTACAATACATGATCGATGACTGAGGCCCCATCCCTCATCCGAGCATTAAAAATGGCATAACTTATTTTGTGTCTTTCAACATTGTCCAATGTGCAAAAAGAGTCATTCAATATTTGAAACATCTCTTGTGGCTAGATATTTTCAAACTTGTGGCTGAACTCATCATTCATTGCCACCAGTATTATACATCGAATGGTGGTGCGGTCATTAAGCCACTTCAGATAAGTGTCTCGGACTGCTTTCCTAGCATTCGGGGTTGGCTCCTCAGATGCTCGATCCGTTACCACATAAAGGATTCGCTCATGTTTCAAGATGATTTTCAACTTATGATACCAGCTATCATAGTTAGGTCCTATTAGTTTGTCATGGTCTAACAATGATTGGAGCGATAGGTTAGTGGCCATGTCTGTACAAAAAAAAAATCAAACCTAATTAGTATATGAATTATTAATCCTAAAGACTTGGACTTCAGTCTAAAGGTTTTTTCACTATTTTATATAAATTGGTAGCCTCTACCTCCAATTTGAGGAATTACTCTAATCCTTAGTGGAAACTAGAATCTACATAGACTACACATGAGCCCGACTTTGGTTGGTCAACCCATGTGTACCTATGGGTAGATTCAAAATCAATTATTTCTCTAAACAACTTCTAGTAATATTGATTTTGCCCCATAGACCTAATTAGTAAGCTTTGGCCTCCACTAAAAAAGGTTCGGTTAGGTCCAACCATTAACATGACCATATTTGGTCTTATGTAACCAATAAATGATCAGGCCCGACTTTGGTCGGCCAACCTAACCACCATCAGAAAGACTTAACCAAATTATTATTTTATGAATGATAATTTCATTAGTCAATTATCACCAAACCTTTGGGCCTCCAATGATCATTATACTAATAAACCCATTATCACTCAACTTAATGGGAGGCTATGATTTAGTTATCTATATAACTATTTCATTTTTAAGGATCTAATAATTTTAAAAGATTTAGTTAACCAATTTAAAAAAATTCAGTGAGCCAATTTCAATCCTCCCACTGACTTCACCAAGTCAGAAAAGAATCTAATCTAAGTTGGCGTTAGGAGCACCTAAGTTAGTTAGACTGATTTATCTAATAGACATGGGTGAGCCCGAATCACCAAGTGATCTAATCAAAATCTAACTCATCAGGATGGTCAGATAACTGAGATCAGTGGAAGGGATATGCCATTAACTTATCAAAGATCAAATCAGTGCGAGTAGCTTCCAATTAAAAATCACTGGTCAAACTGTCAAACTTAACTTAGACACCATCCGATTCATAAGTTTTAATTTAACCAACCTTGTAATTTTGGATTCGACCGCGTAGCCTTGAATCAAGTCCATTTAGTCTTTGTTAAAGGCATAGACTTGACCAACTATAACTATTGTAATTGAGTCTATAGAGTTCTTGAACTAATCTAAATTAACATTTAATTAGATTTGATCAATTACTCTAAATTAGTCCATCTTTTAACTAACCTTAGGTCTAACCCAATTTATGGACCTAATTTAGCTAACCCAATAACCCAGAAGTCTATGATTAATGACTTAAAGTCTTAATTCATAATTCTAGGTACTAAATTATTATACTTAATTTTTAATTAAGTTTATGGGTTGAGGATTAGGATTCAGTATTTTAAAAATATTTTTAAATTTATAAGGTTCTTTATAACTTAGCATTGTTCACCAATTGAGTCGACTCATTTCAAAATTAAATCATTTTAATTTACAAGTAATACTAGTTGTAGGATTTAATCTAAAATTATGTACACTATATAATCATGAAATCATGAATCAAACTTTATCTAATTATGTATCCTTGATCATAAATTAAATTAAAGCTTAATATAATTAAATCATAAAAATATTAGATCAAATCTAGTAATTTCATGATTAACGATATAGGTCAGCAACGTACTAGGACAATCTTTTCACTATAGAGGATAAACCCTACAGCAGGACAATCTGCAGTCTGTACGATCTAAATTTTAATTTTTTAGATTTAATTATTTTAATTATTAAAATAATATTTAGATTAAATATAAATTATTAATCTAAATATGTAAGCATATCATATTTATAGAGTCTTGCTCTAATACCCATTGAAGAAAATAGTACAGAATTTATCATGCTACTTTTAAAAAATATTTCAAAAATAGTAATAATACAGTAAAAAATAATTAATTTAATTAATTATCTATTAATCATATTAGATTATTTAACTCTATATATTATGATCTAAATATAATATGCATGCATACATCAATAGATTTGAAAATAAAACTATGTAATAAATTATTTACTACATCTACGTGTTCAGAATATAATATCTTTTTATGAATAATTGATCACCACAATCTGAGTCTACTGGATAATGCTCTGGTACCACATCATAGTCGCACATATGTTCGATCTCTATAATTGGTCCACCCGGAGCTCCTGATCTCGATCAATCCTAATGGAGTACTAGCTCCTCGCCAAAACCTTCGATGGTTGATCATGATCGATCCAATTGATTATATACTTTCTTATTTTTTAGATAATTATTGGAGTATGATGAAAATGTGTTTTAAATTTGGTGGCGATCTGATGCTCACAGCACTCGATCTCTCCACTCGAGCCCAGATTTCCAAATCTAGGATTTCACTCGGCCTAAAAACTCTGACACACTAAAAATTCTATCACGCCCTCTCTGTATGGAGTTTTTCTATGAAATAAGTTTTTTTAGAAAGAAAACTTCTAGATCTATAATCCCTATTTAGATCAAATCTAAAAATAGGATATTCTTAGAGATAAAAATCATAAGAGAAGAGAGGGATGAAGGAAAAATAAAGTACTATAGGATCCTATTCACCTTAATTCTAAGATTTTTTTTCACCCAAAATTGATGCTTAAATACTCTAAAATTTTTGCCATGTAATTTTAACCCCTTCTCCTACACACATAAAAATTTTCATAATTTATTGACATAAATACCATAGGAAAATCATATGCAAAATGATAAGGGTTGAGTGGTTGAGAGGTTTTAACCACTCACTTGATTTCAAAAATAAAATGAGTCTCTTATCCTTATCCAACGCCCCCTCCCTTGTGCTTAACATGCAGAAGGACTCTCCTTCTACATGCATATTTTTATTTCTCAAAAAATATTTGACAAACAAAAGGGAGGGCGTGGGAAGCAAAGTGGAAAAATCAAAAATGATGGGCGCATGGGAGAATTTGAATTCAAACTTTATTTGACTTGGTCCTAATTAGTTTCAACCAAACTAATTAATCTAGACCTAATTAAATTAGGTTAAATCCAACCAAATTAGGCTTAGTATAATTTAATAAAATTTTAATTAAATTAAAAATTAATTAGATCTACGTCCTGATCAAATCAGGATCAAAACTTTCATAGCGATTAGGTTATCTCATGACCTAATCGGGTCAAATCCAATCAAATCAAATTCAATCAGACTTGATCGAATCTTCATCACTCAATCAAATTGAGCTAATCAACAATCAAATTGCTAATTAATCCTTCAAAAAATATCTGAGTCCAAATCGAATGGATTACTGGATAATAAAGTTCTATCAATATGAAACTCTTGAAGAGTTCTAAATCAGTGAGACTCTTGAACTCAATGTTCCAAATGAATCGAACATGGTCATAGTGTCCCAAACTAGTGAAACTCTTGATCAGAGAGTTCCAAAATAGTAGAACTCAGAGTTTCAATCTAGTAGGACTCTTGGTCATAGAGTTCAGTCCAGTGGAACTCTTGACCACAGTATCCTAGATTATCATGACTCATGATTAGAGATTCTCAGACAAGTAGGACTCAGAATCTCAGTCCAATAGGATTCTTAGTCACAGAGTCCCAGAGTCCAGTAGAACTCTTAGATCATAAAGTTTCAGACCAATGAAACTTTTGATCAGAGAGTCCCAGATAAGTCGAACTCAGAGTCCCAGTCTAGTAGGACTCTTGGTCACAGAGTCTCAGTCCAGTGGGACTCTTGACCATAGAGTCCTAGACCAATGAAACTCCTGATTAGCCATCAGATCAGATAAGAATTTTTAATATGTGTGATCTCATAGGTTCGAACATAAGTCGGTAGCACAAAAATCAATTTTTATACTAATTAAAGTGACTATTTAGCAATGGTACCCGATGTTCAGATAGATCGAATAATCGTAATCGCAATATTTAGAATCTACATGAATATGGTTACCGTATAATTCATCCCTATGACCTCTATGTAATAGATGACTCAGGGTTAGACTGTCAACCCTAGAAAATATATTCACATCGTATCTCAAAGCAATTAGTCCCGTGACTCCTTACTAAAACTATCCTAGCCAAGATTTTGCTAAATTGAAACATAATTGGACACAGCTCCTGAAATCATGAGTGGTCAATCCCATCTTGATACACGCACCGACTCCACAAGTACTTGACTGTGTACAAAAATCTTTCATCACTAAATTAAAAATTTAGATAGTCCGACACCAAAACATAGTGAGTTACTTGAAAGTCACCGTGGTGATTTTAGATCGGAGGAATATTTATATCCATATTCCATCGAAGCTAATCTTGACAGGAGAAAAGCTCTAAAGTTGATCACGTTCAGTGTAGATATATCCATACATCTCACTTGCATGCCATATCAATATCTCAACATTCCTTAGTTATGAGGACAACCAACCTATATGGCACACAACAATCTATATTTGATAAACGTTGTCATCCTAAGTAACAATGTATCATTTGATCCTGAACTATTTAAGGACTAAATGACAAATCTTTCTTTATCGAATCTAGATAGTCCTAAAGACTTCATCACAACACAGGAGTTCATTAGAAGACAATAAAATTTATGATGAAAAATATTAAAATAACTTTTATCAATTTATAATTCATATACAATTATAAATATATGGTTCAACCATCAATAGACTGACGATTGACTTTGGAACACATTTTCAATAGGACTTTGCTCTTATTAGGATGAGGTTCTCCTTCTGTTTCTAATAGGACAGCAAGGATATGAAAGGATCATTGAGTGGGCCTCTTTTCTTCTTCAGTCTTAAGTAATCAAAGGTCTTCATCTATGTTAAGACGAGATTCTCCTCCTGTTTCTGACATAGTTAGACTTTGCTCATGTTAGGATAAGGTTCTCCTCCTATTTCTAATAGGACAGTAGATGCACGAAAGGACAATTGAGTGGACCTCTTTTCTTCTCCTATCTTGAATAACCGAAAGTCTTCATCCATATCAGGACAAGGTCCTCCTATTTCTGACATGGTTAACTTTGATTATTTTGAGAATTATTTTCTATCATCATAGATTTATACCAAGAATAGAGATGTTAAAACATGAAAACTTTATTCAAAATGAAGTCATCGGTAGTACATTTGCAGATTCTCTGAATTTCATGGGTATGAAAGATCTACCCCTATAAGTTTTTTTAAGTAATAAGTTTTAGACCGGACGACCTCCTTGATTTCATATGGGCCTTTCCAATTAGGGATGAGCTTTTCTTAGTTTTGAGGTTGTGAAATAGCTGCTCATCGAAGTATCAAGTCTTCTACTTTGAATACTTTGCCTTTGACTCTGGAGTTGTAGTAGCGAGCTACTTTTTGTTTGTAAGCCGCCATCCTAACTTGAGCTTCTTCTCATTTTTCCTCCAACAAGTCAAGGTTAGCCCTGAGATCCTATGAGTTGCGTTGCTTATTGAATGCCACAACTCGCGCTGATGAAAGTTTGAGTTCTATTGGGATGATCGCTTTTATTCCGAAAGCCAAGGCAAATGGTGTTTTTCTAGTTCACAGTCTTTGGATAATTCGGTATGCCTAGAGTACATGATAGAGTTCGTCCACTCAAGTCCTCTTTGCTCTCTCAAGTCTTGCTTTAATACCTTGTAGTAGGATTCTGTTGGTTACCTCAACCTCGCTATTTGCCTGTGGATGGGCTACCGATGTAAAATTATGGATAATGTTCAAATCTTCATAGAACTAGATAAATTTTATCTCTGCAAACTAGCACTCATTATCTATTATAAGAGTCTGAGGTAGACCAAATCTGCACATAATTAATTTATAGACGAAGTCATATACCTTAGCTTCAGTAATTTTTATCAGAGGTTCGGCTTCAACCCATTTCGTGAAGTAATCAATTACCACCAGCAAAAACTTCTGCTATTCGAATGCCATAGGAAAGGATCCGAGTATGTCCATCTCCCATTGTGCAAATAGCTATGGAGCGCTCAGGGGTGTAAGTTCAGAGGCTGGTTGTCTTTGAATATTTATATTTATTTGACAATGGTCATATTTTTTAACATACTCTATAGAATCATGGTATATTGTTGGTCAATAGTAGTCCTACCGAAGTAATTTATGAGATAAGGACCTAGCCCCCAAATGACTTCCACAGATCCCTTCATGCACTTTCCATAATGCAAAATTGGCCTCAGAAGATCAGAGATATTTCAAAAGTGGTAAAAAATATGATCTTTTATATAACTTGCTTTCATATAGAACATATCGGAAGACTTGATTTTTAAGTTTTCGAGCTTCTTTCGGATCATAAAGAAGAACTCCATCTTTGAGATAAGCAACTAGCGGATCGATAGAACTGGGCTCATGGTCGACCTGTATTACTGACCATGGCTCCTCTGAACTTGGACGTTTCAAAACTTCAAAGAAGACCTCCTTAGATAGTTCAGTTGGAACTAGCATGATCAATTTGGAGAGAAGGTCAGTCCTGACATTCTCTGCTCTCGAAATCTGTTTGATAACAAAATCGCTAAAGGTTGGGATCATTCTCTTCATTTTTTTTAGATATTTGATCATGCTATCCTTTCTAGCTTCATAATTACCACTGATTTGTTCCACCACTAATTGGGAGTTACTGTAAACTTAGACCCGATCTGCTTCTAATTTTTTAGCTATCTTTAACCCTACAATCAGTGCCTTATACTTGATCCCATTATTTATTATAAAAAATTTAAAGCACAGTGCGTACTCAACAATGATTCCTTCTGGATTAACTAAAATTAGACCTGCGCTTGCATCGAAAGCATTGGACGAGCCATTCACGTATAAGACCCAAAAACCTTCAGAAAGGTCTGCTCTTTCTTCAGAAAAGTTTGGCTGCAACCATGGAATATCGATTTTATTTTGTTCAAGCTTAGCTTCATCTGGAATGATGCATTTCACTATGAAATCTACCAATATTTAGGCTTTGATTGACGATCAAGATCGATAGTTGATGTCAAACTCTGTAAGCTCTATTGTCCATTTTGCTATTCTTTTAGAGACGTCTATTCGATGAAGAATTGTCTTGATTGGTTGATCAGTGAGAAATATCATAGTGTGCCCCTAAAAATAAGGTCGGAGCCTTCAAGCTGCAATTAATAAAGTAAAAGTTAGCTTTTTTAACTTGGTGTACCTGATCTTGGTGTTCCTCAGAACTTGGCTTATATAGTAGATCGATCATTATACTTTCACCTCTTTCTTGACTAGGACTGCTGGAAGGACTGTCAGAGAGACCACCAGATAGAGAAATAGTTCTTCTCTAGGTTCGGCTTTACCAACAGGGGAGGTGAGCCAAAGTAATTCTTTAGTTTCTCAAATGTCTGTTGACATTCAACAGTCCAGCAGAAGTTCTTTGGTTGTTTGAGAACTTGAAAAAAGCCGACTTTAAGACAAAGCAATTCAGAGCTGCTATTTTTTTTGTTAGACGCTGCACTTTCTTTATTGACTTTGGAGTAGTCATTTTTTGAATGGCCTAGATTTGCTCTGGGTTTGCTTCAATTCCACACCTTGATACCATGAAACCCAGAAACTTTTCTGAGGTTACTTTGAAGGCGCACTTAGTCAGGTTCAACTTCATCTTATATTTCTAGAGGGCACTGAAAGTCTCTTCAAAAGCGATAATATGATTTATGGAAGATTTGCTTTTTATAAGCATGTCATCCACGTAGACCTCCATGTTGTGGCTAATATGCTCCTTGAATATCTTGTTGACTAAATGCTGGTAGATTGCTCCTGCATTTTTTAGCCTAAAGGGCATGACCCTATAACAACAAAGATCATGGTCAGTAATAAAAGCAATTTTTTTCTCATCTTCTAATATCATCCGAATTTGATTATAGCTAGAGAAGGCATCCATAAAAGTAAGAAGCTCATGGCCCGAGGTTGTATCCATCAGTTGATCAATTTTGGATAGAGGATAGCTATCTTTTGGATAGGTCTTGTTCAACTTCTTGAAGTCTATGCACATTCTTCATTTACCATTTATCTTCTTGACGAGGACTATGTTGGAGATCCAGTCTAGATAGTTGACTTTTTGGATAAATTTGGCTTTGAGGAGTTTGTCAATCTCTTTCCTTATGGCCTTCTACCTTTCTAGTACATAGCCCCATATCTTTTCTTTCATCGACTGATGTTTAGGATCAACCGTCAGATGATGTTTCTATTGAGAATAGTGTTCCAAAGCCAATCATCAATCTATTGATGATTGAGCTAATTAATGTAATTATATATGAATTATTAATTAAATAAAAGTTATTCTAACTTTTTTATCATAAATCTTTCATCTTCTAATGAACTTCTGTCTGATGTAATAAAGTTCTTAGGACTATTTAGAATCAACAAAGAAGGATTTATCATTTAGTCCATAAAATATTTCGTGATCAATGATATGTTGTTACCAATGACGACAACGTTTATCGAATATAGATCGTTGTATGCCATATAGGTTGGTTGTCCTCTTAACCAAGAAGTATGGAGATACTGATATAGCATACAGAAGAGATGTAGGAATACATCTGCACTGAACGTGATCGACTTCAGAGCTTTTCTACTATCAAGAATTGCTTTGATAAAATATGGGCATAAGTGTCCCTCCGACCTGAGATCATCATGGTAATTTTCAAACAACTCATTATGCTTTGACACCAGACTACCTGAATTTTTTATTTAGTGGTGAAAAATTTTTAGGTACAGTCAAGTACTTAAGGAGTTGATGCATGAGTTAAGATAAGATTGACCACTCCTGGACTCAGAAGCTACGCTCAATAGTATTTCAATTTAGCAAAGCCTTGGTCAGGATAGTCCTTATGAGGGGTCACAAAATTAATTGCTTTGAGATATGATTTGAATGTATCTTCTAGGATTGACAGTTAAATCCTAAGTCATCCTATGCACAAAGGTCAAAGGAATGAATTATATAGTAACCATATTCGTGTAGGTTCTAAATATTGTGACTGCACCATTCGATCTATCCGAATGTCGGGTACTATTGCTAGATAGTCATTTCGATTAGTATAAAAAATTGGTTCCTATGCTATCGGCTTAGGTTCAAACTTATGGGGTCACATACACTAGAGGTTCCTACTCGATCTAATGGCTGATCAATGAAAGATTAATTAGTGATTTAATCACTAATTAACTCAATTTGATTAAGTGATTATTTTTTATCAAAACCAATTCAATTGGATTCATTTAGATTTGATCCGATTAGATTATGAGATGATCTAATCATCAAGGAGGTTTGATTTCTGATCTGATCAGAAGTTTGGCTTGATTAATTTTTAATTTAATTAGGATTTAATTAAGACTAATTAAGCCTAAATAAGTTAGATTTATTCTGATCTAATTAGGCTTAATCAATTTGGATTGGATTGGTTCGATTGGATGTCAAATAAAAGACTAGTTTAACTAGTCTTTCCATGCGCTACATCACCCAGATTTTTGCCATCTATTCTCCATGAGAATTGAGAATTCTCATAAAAAATTCCATGCATAAGAGGGCGCATGCCCTCCCTTCTCATGTCTTAAATGGATAGGTTTAATCTGGTTACAAGTTCAATTCAAATAGGATTTGAGTTTGAATGGATAACCACTTAACCTAGACCTCTCCTTCATGCCTCTCTTATTTGTGCACATCTATAAAATACCAAGTTTTATGAGTGTGTAGATTAAAACTCAGAAAAGAGAACATGTGACAAAAAGAAGAGCGAGTCTCTTCTCTGTGTGAGGAATTCTAGGTGTAAGATTTTTGGGTGAGTGCATACCCTAGAATCCATCTAGGGTTTGGATTCTAGATTATGAGTAACGAGGGTCTTGAGTTCATAGATCTAAAAGAAGAATCTCCTATATTTCTTATCTATATCGACAAATCAGAGCATCCGAAGAGCTGGTGAAGAAGATCGATGGAGTTTGATCTGATATCAACCATCAAAGGTTCCTGTAGTGAGCTAGCTCTCGAGAGAAATTGATCAAGATCAGGGCCTCGTGTGAATCATCCATAGAGACCAGACATGTGTCTGGCTGTGTCATGATGATCAGATCTATACCATGGAGATCAAATTATGGAGATCATCTATCCACGAAAAGATAACATGTTCTTAACATATAGAAGCAGTAAAATAGTTTTACTGCCCTTAATATTTTATTTTTCAGATATGCATGCATATATATGTATATTAGATCTTATATAGTGTATAGTTTTTAGATTAGATCTATAGCTTTTATTATTAATATGATTAATAATTATTTTTATTGTACAATCTTTGAAAAATGTTTTCAAAATTAAAGCTAGAAATTCTGTGCGTTCCCTTCAATTAGTATCAAAGCAGCAGGTTCTTTGATGTATGATATATGCATATTTTAGATTATTTTTAGATTAGATCTAAATAATAATCTGATCTAAAAAATAAAAAATGATGATCGCACGGATTGTAGGTTGTCCTATTATAAGATTTATCCCTTATAGTGAAAAGATTATCCTGGTATATTACGATCAATAACACTAATCATAAAAAATTTAGATTAGATCTAACGATTTTTATGATATGTTTGAACATGTTTAATCTAAATTTTATAATAATTTAATGTTTAGATTAGATTTAAATAGTTTCATGATTTTTTATATAAAGTACATAGATTTAGATTAAACATGAATAGGATCTTAGGAAGGTTCTGTTCACCGATCGAGCCGGCTCACTCAGGAATCGAGCTAGCTCAACCAGCATGCCAACCATGATACACTTTCTGGATTGATGCTATAGTTGGCTCGATTGGAAACTGAGCTGGCTCGGCTTCAATTCGGGCCTGCTCAAATAGGATCCAAGCCTGCTCGACGAGAATATTAGGCTTCTGACTTTTTGCCCAAGCTGGCTGTCTCAGAAATTGAGCTGACTCGACTTTTATTTGGACCAGCTCGGATGGGATCCAAGCCAGCCCAACTGAGAAGTTGGCTCAATATCCATTGACTGATTTTATGAAATCAAATCTACATCTAGTGCTTGTTTATGAAATAAGACGATCCATTTTTGAAATGAGTCGACCTATTTAGTGAAACAGTGCTAGGATGCAGAGAATCTTTTAAAATTAAAAAAAAAAATATTTTCAAAATGCTGAACCCCAATTCTCAGTCTTAAACTTAATTAAGAATTAAGCATAATTAATAAGAATCTAGAATTATGAATTAAAGATCCTAAGACATTGATTATAAAATTATGGATTATCGGATTAGTCGAATTAGGTCCATTAATTGGGTTAGACCTAAGGTTAGTTAAAGAATGGACTAAATTAGAATAATTAATCAAATCTAACCAAATATTAATTTAGATTAGATCAAGAACTCTTTAGATCAAATTACAATAGTTATAGTTGGTCAAGCCCATGCCTTTAATGAGAACCAAATGGACTTGATTCATGGCTATGTAGTCAAACCTAAAATTGCTAGGATGGTCAAATTGAAACTAATAAATCGAATGGTGTCTAAGGTAAGTCTGGCAGTTCAGACTAGTGATTTTTAATTAGGAGCTACTCGCACTGATTCAGTCTTTGATAAGTTAATGGCATATTCCTTCTACTGATCTTACTTATCTGGCCATCCTAGTGAATTATATTTTGATTAGACCACTTGATGATTTAGGCTCACCCATGTCAATTAGGTAAATTAGTTTCACTAATTTAAGTGCTCCTAATACCGGCTTTAATTAGGTCCTTATTGACCTAACTTGATGAAGTCAGTGGGAGGATCCAAATTGATTGGTTAATTCTTTTAAAAATTAATTAATATTTTTTTTTAAATTATTAGGTCCTTAAAATGATAAAGTTATGGTGATAACTAAGTCATAGCCTTCCATTAAGTTGAGTGATAATGGGTCGATTAGTTTAATAATCATTAGAGGTCTAAAGATCTAGTGCTTATTGACTAATGAAATTATCATTTATAATATGATAATTTGATCATGTCTTTCTAATAGTGGTCAGGTTGGTCGGCCAAAGTTGGGCCTAATCATTCATTGGTCTGATGCACCAAATATGGTCATGTTAATGATTAGACCTAACTGGATCTTTTCAGTGGAGGCTAAAGCATACTGATTGGACTTCTAAGGCAAAATTAAAAACTACTATAAGTTGTTTGGTAAAGCAATTGGTTATGAACCTACCCCATAGGTACACACGGATTGACCAACCAAAGTTGGGCTCGTGTATAGTTTATATGAATTCTAGTACCCACTAAGAAATTAGGGGTAATTCCTTAAATTGGAGGTAGAGATTATCAATACGAACAAAATAATAGGAGAACCTTTTGACTAAAGTCCAACTCTTTAAAGTAAATAATTTATATACTAATTAGGTCTATGATTTTTCTTTTGTGCAGAAATGGCCACTATCTTGTTGCTCCGATCATTATTGGACAATGACAAACTCATGAGACCCAACTTCGATAGCTGATATCGAAAGTTAAAGATTGTTCTGGAGCATTAATGAATCTTATATATATTGACTGATCCGACTCCTAAGGAGCCAGAGTCGAATGATATTGATGCAGTGAGAGACACTTACCAGAAGTGGCTCAATGACCACACCACCATTCATTGCATTATGCTGGTGGTGATGAATGATGAGTTCAACCATAGGCTTGAGAATGCCCAATCCGAGGAGATGCTTCAAATATTGAACGACTCCTTTGGCATGCCTGATGACATTGAAAGGCATAAAACTAGTTGTGCCATTTTTAATGCTCGTATAAGGGATGAGGCATCAGTTACTGATCATATATTGTATATGATCGAGTTGATTGAATGCCTGAGTAAGCTGGGTTTTTCCCTGCATGAGTAGCTTGAAAAAGATGCGATCCTAAATTCGTTGTCCAAGTTCTTCCACTCATTTCTTACTCATTTTAAAATGACAAAGCCTGCAGTAAACTACCATGGATTATTGAGATTGCTGCAGAACTTTGAGAAGGATCATCAGCTCCAAAAGAGGTCAATGAATATTGTGAGAGGATCTTCATCTGATCGACCCTTTAAAAAAGAAAAGAAGAATAAGAAGAAGAAGAAGAAGAGCAAGAAGGTGCAGCCGTATGCTGGAACGTCTGCACAAGGTCAGACCAAAAAGTGCAAGCCCAACTAGAGCTAGGTAAAGTGCTTCTTTTGCAAGAAGCAGGGATATTGGAAGAGAAACTATCCTTAATACATTACCACCCTAGATCCAAATAGGCCAAGAAAAAAGCAAGTAGTTGCTAGGCAATGTAATTATATGATAACACCTTGTAACTTCTCAATTTATGATATTATTGCCTGGGTATTAGATACCGAAAGTCCTTATCATATTTGTAATTTGATGCAAGATTTTCAGATCAGTAGGAGATTTAGTGAAGGTGAGAGATTCCTGAATGTTAGAGATAGAAGACAAGTTTCAATTTCAGCTTAAGGAGTCATGAACCTTATAATCAATTCTCATAGAGTTATTCTTAAGGAGTTCACTAGCACGTTCATCTTTTCCAATAAAAGATGACTTGGTCATCTTTTCAAGAAGACATGACTCACAGGTCGATAGTGATTCACAATCACTGAACTCAAAAATTTCTTCTTGAGCTAACTTGTTTATTCTATTCTTATTGATGTGACCTAGCCTACAATGCCAAAGATAGATATCTTATACATCATCTATTCTAGGGCATTTATCAAAGGTTTGACTACATTAACAGACTGTGATAATAGATAAATTTTATTATTTAATTATTTAATACAAACTATAATACTATTCAAAATGATGTCATAAAAAATTATTTTTATTGAAAACTAATAATTATTCTTGGCCAAAAGGCCTATAGAAATTATATTCAATAAAAAACTTGAACAAAAATGATAATTATGGTCTAGTACATACTGATGTATGTGGACTCATGAGTACAAGCACTAGAGATGGATATTTCTACTTCATAACCTTCACAGACGACCTATCGAGATATGGATATGTCTATTTAATGAAGCATAAGTCAGAGTCATTTGAAATGTTCAAACTATTCCATAATGAAGTAGAAAAGCAAACTGAGAAGAGTATTAGAACTCTTCGGTCTGATTGAGGGGGTGAGTACCTTTTCAGTAAATTTTTGATATATCTTGAAAAAAATAGAATTATCTCTCAATGGACTCCTTCTAGAATACTACAGTATAATAGTATGTCTAAAAGAAGAAATCGAACTCTATTGGACATGATTTGATATATGATGGGATTTGTCGGTCTATCGATCTCTCTTTAGGGACATGCGCTCAAGTTAGCTTGTTATATTCTGAATAGAATTTTGAGTAAGTCTATTTCTAAAATATTATATGAGATATGGATAGGGTGTAAACCAGTATTCTCGCATCTTAGGATTTGGGGGTGTCTGGCTTATATCAAACGTTTAGTAATGGATAAACTCGAACCTAGGTCTGACAAGCATAGCTTTATAGGATACCCAAAAGAGACTAAAGGATATTACTTCTACCTAGCTGATGAACATAAGGTGTTTGTTAGCCTTAAAATAGTCTTTTTAGAAAAGAAGTTCCTTGGTGAAGGGACTAATGTCTCTAAGATCGAACTTGAGAAAGTTTGACAGGTGAAAGAACCGACACAAGTAGCTGAACCTGAATCGAATTTGATTCAATCAGACTCGGAGCCTACTGAACTTGCACCCTTAAGGTGATCTAGTAGAGTGCCACATCAATCGGATAGATACTATGGTTTCTTGATCTAGGATGGAGATTATGTTGAACTCGATGAGAACAATAAGGATTCGATCACCTACATGGATGCAATGTAGAGATCCGACTCTAAAAAATAGCTTGAGGTCATGAGATTCGAAATGGAGTCTATAAAGGTCAATGATGTATGGACATTGGTTGACCCATCCGAAGAATAAAATCCATAGGGTGTAAATAGGTCTTCAAAAAAAAAAGCGCAAACGAAAAGGTGGAGATCTATAAAGTCCGTCTAGTTGCTAAGGGGTATCATCAACATTATGGTATTGACTATAATGAGACGTTTTCTTCTATGAAAATGCTTAAGTCCATTCGGATCATGCTTGCAATAATTATGCATCTGGACTATAAAATCTTGTAGATGGATGTAAAAATAGTTTTCCTAAATGGAGAGTTGGATGAAGAGGTGTATATAATACAACCTGAAGATTTCACATCCATAGATGAGTTCGAGATATATAAGCTTCAAAGATCCATTTATGGACTGAAACAGGCATCTCAAAGTTGGAACATATATTTTGATAGGACAATCAAGACGTATGGCTTCGTTAAAAATGAAGAAGAGTCCTGCATATATAAGTTGGTTAATGATCCCGCAATTGTATTCCTCATTCTGTATGTGGATGATATTTTTTTAATTAAGAATGATGTCCCTACATTACAAGGAATAAAGATGTAGCTATCATCATAGTTCTCTATGCAAGATCTGGAAGAAGCTTCCTACATCTTAGGGATAAAGATCTATAGAGATAAATCTAAAAAATTACTTGGATTGTCCCAGACCACGTACATAGATACTATGCTGAAGAAGTTCAGCATGGAGAATTTCAAGAAGGCTATCTACCGATAGGTTATGAAATTTCTTTTTCGAAGAAAAATTATCCGACAATACCTTAAAAGAAAGAGCGTATGAGTAGAATTTCATATGCTTCGATAGTAGATTCTATTATGTACACCATGACATGTACACGACCAGATGTGATGTACTCACGATGAGTAGCGGATAGATACCAATCTAATTCAGGAGAGAACTACTGAAAGATTGTTAAAACCATCCTGAAGTGTTTGAAAAATACTAAGAACTAATGACTTGTTTATGATAATTCAGACTTGAAACTTATGGAATTTATAGACTCTAGTTTTTTGTTTGATCACGATGACAGCAAAAGCATGTCAGAGTATGTGTTTACCCTTAATAATGGTGTTGTCTGCTGAAAAAGTTTCAAGTAGCACACCATGATCGATTAAGTGTGCGAGATAAAGTATATTGCCACATCAGATGCTGCCAAAGAAGTGGTATCATCATCGAGCTTGGAGTAGCATCCTTCCTCGATGGTCCAATTCTGCTCTTCTATGATAACTTTGGAGCCATTGCTCAGACAAAAGAATCCAAAGCACACCAGTGAACGAAGCACATTCTGCATCATTTTCATCTTGTCCGAAAGATCATGGATCGAGGTGACATTGATCTTCAGAAGATCGATGGAAAGAAAAATATGATCGATCCATTCACTAAAGTCATTGCGGTGAAGAAGCTCGACGACTTCAAGTCGAAGATGAATATACGATACTGTACCGATTGACTTTACGTCTAGTGGAAGATTATTAAAAATAGTGTCCCAAAGCCAATCGTCAGTCTATTGACAATTAAGCTAATTAATATAATTATATATAAATTATTAATTGAATAAAAATTATTCTAACTTTTTTATCATAAATCTTTCATCTTTTAATGAACTCATGTTTGATGTGATAAAGTTCTTAGAACTATTTAGAATCGACAAAGGAGGATTTGCCGTTTAGTCCTTAAAATAGTTCATGATCAATGATACATTGTTATCAAGAACAATAATATTTATCGAGTGTAAATCATTGAGTGCCATATAGGTTAGTTATTCTCTTAATCAAGGAGTGTGGAGATACTGGTATGGCAAGCAGATGAGATGTAGGGGTACATCTCACTAAACGTGATCGACTCTAGAGCTTTTATACTCTCAAAAATTGCTCTGATGAAATATGGACATAAGTGTTCCTCTGATCTGAGATTACCATGGTGACTTTCAAGCAACTCACTATGCTTTGGTACCGGACTATCTGAATTTCTAATTCAATGATGGAAGATTTTTGGGTACAATCAAGTACTTGAGAAGTCGATGCATGAGTCAAGATGGGATTGACCAATTCTGGACTCAAGAGCTATGCTCAATAGTATTTTAATTTAGCAAAGCCTTGATCAGGATAGTTCTTATGAGGGGTCATAGGATTAATTACTTTGAGACACGATTTGGATGTATCTTCTAGGATTGACAGTTAAACTCTAAATCATTCTATGCACAGAGATCAAAAGGATGAATTATGCGGTAACCATATTCACGTAGGTTCTGAATGTTGCAACTACACCATTTGATCTATCCGAATGTCGGATACCATTACTAGATGGTCACTTCGATTAGTATAGAAAATTGGTTCCTATGCTATCGGCTTAGATTCGAACCTATGGGATCACACATACTAGAGATTTTTACTCGATCTAATGGCTCATCAATGAAAGATTAATTAGTGATTTGATCGCTAATTAACTCAATTTGATTGAGTGATTATTTTTATCAAAATCAATTGAATTGGATTCATTTAGATTTGATCCGATTAGGTTATGAGATGATCTAATCATCAAGGAGGTTTGATCTTTGATCTAATCAGAGGTTTGGCTTGATTAATTTCTGATTTAGTTAGAATTTAATTGAGCTTAATTAAGCCTAAATAAGTTGGATTTATTTTGATCTAATTGGGTCTAACCAATTTGGATTGGATTGGTTCGATTAGATGTCAAATAAGAGACTAATTTAACTAGACTTTCTATGTGCCACATCACCCAGATTTGCACCATCTATTCTCCATGAGAATTGAGAATTCTTATAAAGAATTTCATGCACAAGAGGGCACACATCCTTCCTTCTCACGTTCCAAATGGATAGATTTAATCTGGTTACAAGTTCAATTCAAATAGGATTTGAGTTTGAATGGATAACCACTTAATCTAGATCTCTCCCTCATGCCTCTCTTATTTGTGTGCATTTATAAAATATCTGATTTTATGGGTGTATAGATTAGAACTCAGAAAAGAGAACTGTGAGAAAAAGAAGAGAGAGTCTCTTCTCTGCATGAGAAATTCTAGGTGCAAGGTTCTTGGGTGAGTGCATACCCTAAAATCCATCTAGGATTTGGATTCTAGATTGTGAGCAATGAGTGTTATGAGTTCACAAATCTAGAAGGAGAACTTCATGTATTTTTTATCTACATCGATAAATCGGAGCGTCCGAAAAGTTGGTGAAGAAGATTGAAGGAGTTCGATCTGATATCAACCATCAAAGATTCCTACAGTGAGCTAGCACTTAGAAGAAACAAATCAAGATCAGGACCTCGTGTGGATCATCCGTAAAGGTCAGACGCGTGTATGGCTGTGTCACGATGATTAGATCTATACCATGAAGATCAAATTATGGAGATCATCTATCCATGAAAAGATAACGTGTTCTAAACATGTAGAAATAGTAAAATAATTTTACTGCACTTGATATTTTATTTTTTAGATATGCATGCATATATATGTACATTAGATCCTATATAGTGTAGGATTTTTAGATTAGATCTATAGCTTTTATTATTAATATGATTAATAATCATTTTCACTATGCAATCTTTGAAAAAAGTTTTCAAAATCAAAGCTAGAAATCCTGCACATTCTCTTCAGTTCCATGACTTCAACATTAATTTCGGGCATATCTGTAGGGACCCAAGCAAAGATATCTACATTTCTTTGTAGAAAAGCGATGAGCTACTTTCGTACTTCTTCTCCCAAGTTAGAGCCAATCTGCACTATATGCTCTGTATTTTCATCATTCAAAGGGATAACTATAAGATCTTCCATAGGCTCGCCCCGCTCCTCAGTAAGATCATCATGGACGTTCAGCTCATCAACAAGATAATGATCTGATTGACCGCTTTTTTGTAAAATAATTGAGTAGCAGTGTCTTGCCAATGCTTGATCTCCTCTGATCTCTCCAATCCTGTAGCTTATTGGAAACTTCATCTTCAAATAGCAGGTCGACATCACTATCCAAAGTGCATTTAGACCAAATCGACCGAGAATTGCATTATAAGCTAATGGAGCTCTTACTACCAAAAAATCTACTTATGCTCTGGACTGTCTTGAGTATCGTCTTGCAGCTATAGTTAATGTTATTATTTTTTTAACTGGCACAGTATCGTCAATGAAGTCCATCAATGGGAAGTTTATTAATCTCAGATGATTATTAGGTATGGACATCTTAGAGAAAGTATCATAAAATAAGACATCGACAGAGCTTCCATTATCAATAAGAATGTGGCGTACATCATAGTCTGTAATATTTAAAAAAACTATAATTACGTCATTATGAGAAAATTGAATCTCTTAAGCATCTTCTTCAATGAAAGCTAAGGATTCTTCAGTCCTCCATCTCTTCATTGGCTCTACCGATCCACTGACCTCTCTTCATCGAAGTCTTCTAGAGATGGTGTTGATGATGCCGAGAGGTGGTCAATCTTCTTGCTGCTCCTTCCTCCTTGGCGGTTCTAGCTATGGCAACATCCTCGATCGATCCTTCCTTCCTTTAGATCGATGTCATAGAAATCGGCCAAGTTTACCTCGTCTGTTGAGCTCCTCGATCTCATCTTGGAGCTGAATACATTCTTCGGTATCGTGATCGTGGTCACGATGGTAAAGACAATACTTGTTAGGACTACACTTGCCAGGATGAGTGCACATTCTTTTCGGCCTCGATAGTTGCTCCTTGATTTTCATCAATACTTGAGTCTTCGAAGCATTGAGGGGGATGTAGTTGTGAAACCTTCTAGGAGGAGAGTTCCATCGTGCCCTTTTGTCAGGACTTCTTTGACGGTGAGCCTGGGAGAGGTTCGGGCTTGCTTGCGCTCAAGGGGTGTTTGGGAGCATGGTCGAGCTTCACTCGACTTCTCTTCAACTATGGATTTGCTAGAATTGCCCATCTACCGCTCTCTCGTAGCTTCCTCGTCCTTCAACTTGAAAACTTCTTCAGCTCAGGCATAACCTTCAATTTGAGCCAGTAAATTAGTAAAATTTCTAGGATATCTCTTCTCCAAGAAAAATAGAACATCATTCTTTTGAAGGCCGCCTTCCAGTGCGATCATAGTAATAGATTGGTCTAAATTTTGAACCTTTAGTGCAATGACATTGAAACAACTAACGTAAGCTCGAATGGACTCTCTTTCCTTCTGCTTGATATTGATGAGAGAGTCTGAGCCTCATCTGGGACGTCGACTGCTGACAAAATGAGCTACGAATTAATGACTCATTTGATCAAAAGAGAAGATCATACCCGACTTCAGTGTCGAGTACCAATTTCTTACTACTTCCTTTAGAGTAGATGAGAAGACTTGGCATAGGATGGCGTCTAGTGCACCATGGAGAAGCATCATAGTCCGAAAGACCTCTAGATGGTCAATCGGATAGTGGTTCCATCGTAGCTCTTGAATTGGAGGAACTTGAAGTTCGACGAGATCAAATCCTGCATAATTTACTGGGAGAAAAGAGGGTCGGTGCAGATATTATCGCCGTGGACGAGGGGAGCATGATAAAGTTCCTCGATCCATTGGTTAATCTTTTGGAACCTTTGATCTAGAAGATCCTCTCGATCATGGATCTCGAGGATCTTCTAGCAGAATGGAGGTAGGGATCCTTTGGGGGTTGAGTCATGATTAGAACATGGGCTCTTGATGCGTGCTAATCTATAGCTATGGCAAGTGCACGAGTCGATCAAGTAATAAAGTAAATGAGTAGAGTATCGTCCTTAGAGGATTGAAAAATAAGTACTAAAAAGCTCTTTCCTATACTTTATTTAGAAGATCAATTTATGAGAATAAAAATTAAAGAACAAAATAAAAAATAATTAAAAATTTTAAGAAAATAGAGAGAGTGTAATTATTAGGATTTTAAACTTAAGAGCAATGTGTTACTAAGGCAATCGATTCACCAACTCAGTCAATACAATATTCAGATTACTAGATTAATTTTATTTCATGTGATGGTGGAGTTTTCTAGTTTATTCACTATCCTTTGGTCCAGACGTAGCAAAACTATCAATATTTATTAATTATCCTTTGGTCTAAGTGTAATTTAAATAAATATTAATGTATGAAGTTTTATGAAATTCTTTAATTAAAATATGCTACGTCCAAAGCGCACTAAAATTTCTACATGCATATGAATTTTAATTTGATTCATAATACAAGGTATATAATCAAGAAGTAATAACATAGATGTACTTGGTCCGTAATATCTATATTCATTAGCTCAATTAGAAGATGGCCAGTAATCTAAAAGCATTAAGATCATATTTATATACTCTTCATGAATAAAATTTAAAAATTAAAAATAAATTATACTTAATATTACATCAAAAGAGTGGCTACACCTTAGCCTTAGTAAAAAAAAATTTAGTTCATGATAATAAGTTCAAAAATAGCAAATAAAATAAAAAGTATAAAAAAATTAGACTGTTTGATTGCTGAAATTGATTGTCCATCGCTTTTGGTGTGGAGAACTTGGTGAAGAAGAAAAAAAGCTCCTTGATCAATGTTCTGATTGTCGAAAGAAGAAAAAAATTAAAAAAAAAAATTTCTCAAAAATCTCTCTTCTCTTTCTACCTCTCTCCTCTCTTTCTCTTCTTTTTCTTTTTCTTTTTTTTTAAACTGTCTCCCCTCTCTCTTTTTTTTTTCTTCGACAATAGCAGACCTTTTATAGGCTGAGAGATGGATTTTTCACTGAAATTCTATTAAAAATTAGGTTTAAAACTCTCAAAATAACTCAAAAAGAATCCTGTATCAATTCTAACCATTGGATGTTGATCAAATAGTCCAAAAATCATTCAAAAATTATTTTAAAATTTTAAATCAAGTCGGAATTCATTTGGACCATTGAATCAGTCTTGAAGATCAAATTTGGGCCATCAGATCGTGCACAGGAAAGCTTCTAATCTTTAGTTTAAAGTCGAGATGAATCTTAACCATTGGATCTCGATCGGGAGCTGCGGATGCTGTTCGTCAGTGCATGCATTTCGGCTATCCGATCAAATCTTAGTAAAAGGCGCCTATCGGATCAGATAAAATTTCCAAATTATCCTTTATAGATCATGCGCGAGCTCGATGTTGCATGGACGGTCGCATTCTTCAGTCAATCGGAGCACGCTTCTCCATGTAAAATCTTCGAAATGCCCTCCAAATGGTCCATCGTGCACCATAAAAAATGCTGATATCAGCTTGACATCAGCGTTGCATCAGTGGATCGGTCTGTTGGATGTGGTCGAATCGGGCGGTCTGCTGAGCCGATTTTTTTGAATCGGTTTGAATCAGATCGATTTTTTTTTTTGAAATTCAATTTCGAGCTCGTTTGAAGTCCGTTTTGCCTAAAATTTATTTTATCTGAATCAGAAAAATAAGATTTTCATATTAGTAGCCTTCTTTTCTATATAAAATTAATAAAAATATTAATTTTTAAAAAAATAAATTAATTTATTTTATAATTTAATACTTTTATTAGTATATTTTTATCACTTATCACATCTTCCAACTTAGTCATTGCTAGTTTCTTAGCAATATTTTATTTAATACCATATTTCAATAAGATTATCCATCAAAAAGATAAAATCTAGGACTAAAGGTCAAAAAGTTTAGAAAATACTGCTAATTAAGCATTGAGCTTCAAAAGCAAATTTTTCAGTCAATACAATTAAAAACTTTCTTAGAGTACATCAAAGATCTATAGCACTTATGTTCATGATGACTAACTTTAGCATTTCAGTATTAAATTAAAAGAATAAAAGTATCCTCTCTTATCACCTATTTTGGTCAATTTTCTATACATTCTCAATTTTATACTCATGAATTAAGGTAGCTTTCACACTGCCCCCCCTTTTTTTTTTTTGCTGTGCTGAGCATCCTGGCCTTTTCTTCATCATTTTACGTGAATTTTCACACTTGACCTAGGTGCAGAGACCCAGTTACTAGGCTTTGGGCAATCCACATATACTCTATCTTTTGCACTTTATTTTTAAGCAGGTAGCTCTTTTCCTTAAATTCAAGTTTCTTTGATTAGAATGTATAATAATTATCAATTTTCAGTGATAATTGAATCCTCAGTTGGCCTTATAATCAATACATACTTTGCCTTGTTAGTGTGCATGTACAATTAGAAGTGCTAATAGTCTTTTAATGACCTAAGTAGGTTGCTAAAAATCGACCAACTAATCTATTTTTTTAACTCGTTACATTTATTAGCAAATAATTCTATCTTTTATCACTTATCTAGTCTATCTTGCTCAAGATTTTCTTCTTGACACATGGTTTTTTTTTTTTTTGTACCCCCTAACTTATTCTACATTATCTTAAAGAAGAAAAAAATAAAGGGTGCAATAAAGGATAGGAAGGAATGCACCTGATTTGGTTCAGTCTGATTCTTCGGAGCTTTGAAATTTTGCTTGAGCTTTCATTAATTTTTTCTACAAAATTAAAAATACACACCAAAGCAATAAAAAAGTAATAATAAATTATTAAAAAATAAAAGAAAAGAAAAATGATCAAAATTAAAAAGAAAAGAAACAACCTATCTAGTAGTTCTGATTTATAGTCTTCAGCTTGACTTTCTTTGAGTTCTGAGTTGAATCAATCCGGTGCCACTTCAATTAAAATACTTTCATGTTTGGTCGAGTCCTCTTTCAATTGAACATTGCTAGTTTTTATAGTCTCAAATCTATTTTCTACAAAATTCTCTTATACTGAATTATCAATAATATCAATTAAAAAATAAGTTTGATTATCATCAGGATGTTTAGTATCTTTGAAAATATTAAAAGTAACTTGTTCGTCTTGGATTCTAAGAATTAATTTTTCTTGTTGAACATCTATTAAAGCTCCTCCAGTAGCTAAAAAGGGTTTTTCTAAAATAAGAAGTACATCATAATCTTCTTTCATATCAAGAACAATAAAATCAATAGAAAAAATAAACTTATTTATCTTTACCAAGACATCCTCCACTATACCTCTTGGATATTTATGGATCTATCGATTAATTAAAGAGTAATAGTGGTAGGCTTCGGTTCTCCTAGACCCAGCTTCCTAAAAATAGAAAAAGGTATGAGATTAATACTTGCTCCTAAATCACATAAAACTTTATTAAAACTACAATCACCAATAATGCAAGGGATAGTAAAACTTCCTGGATCTTTTAGCTTCTATGGTAATTTATTTTGAAGTATTGCTGAGCATTCTTCATTCAAATTTATTCTCTCATGCTCCTTCAGCTTTTTCTTATTTGTTAGAATTTTTTTGAGAAACTTGGCATACCTGAGCATTTGCGTGATAGCATCTATAAAAGGAATATTACTATATAAATTCTTTAATATTTTGAAAAAATTAGAAAATTTTTTATCTGGATGCTGTATTTGTCTCTCTAGAAATGGTAGTGGCGGCACGTAGGGCTTCACATTTGGATCCGCAAACTGTATACCTGAAGATCATCCATCTGCTTGTTGTTTTGGTGACTGACGAATTTTAGTTGATGATTTCTTATTTGTAGTTGGCTCTTCAGTCTCTTTCTTTTGATGTGGCTCCTCCAACTTTATACCACTTCTTAGGATGATAGCATTGACTTGCTCCTTTGGATTGGTCTTCGTGTTGCTGGGCAAGGATTCCTAAGATCTCTCGAAGATTATCTTAGCCATTTGACCTATTTGCATCTCCAAGTTTTGAATTGTCGCTGCTTAGTCCTGTCTAAGTTTGGCTTCTAAATTTTTTATAGTTGCTTCTTGGTTTTGCATAAATTTGACCATCAGCTCTTCCATGTTGGACTTCTTTTCAGATACTTGGAATCCTGGGGGTGGCTATTGTGCTGCATTTTGATTACTCCATAAAAAATTTAGATGCTACCTCCACCCTTGATTGTATGTGTTGGAGTAGGGATTATTTTATTATGGCCTGAAAAAATTACCAACATAATTAGCTGTATCAGTTGCTTTAGCAAAAGGATTACCTATCTGACAATTGCTTGTATCGTGTCCTCCACACAGGTCATAGGTGATGCTCTGAACATGCATAGCTGTTTCCTTCAAGTTATTGACTTCAGCTCTAAGGGCTACAATTTCAGCTAGTAAGGTTGGCACTCAATCTACTCCCCGCACAGCTGCTAGTCTTTTTGGCATCATGCATTCTGTCTGCCATTGATAGCTATTTGATGCCATCTCATCGATCAGATCGAAGGCTTCTTCCTCTATTTTTTGATTAATTATTCCTCCTCCTGTTGCATCAATAATAGAATGATTAGTAGGAGATAAACCATTATAGAAAATTTATACCTAAAGCCATACGGATAGTTGATGATGTGGACATCTCCTCAGTAATTTTTTGAAATGCTCCCAAGCCTCATATAGTGTCTCCATGTCCATCTGCATGAAAGAAGTGATATCGTTGCGCATCTTGGCAGTCTTGAAAGGTGGAAAGTACTTGGCTAAGAATTTTTGGGCTAGGATATTTCAAGTTGTGATAGAACATGCAGGAAGAGAATGAAGCTAACTTTTAGCTTTGTCCTATAAAGAGAGAAAATAATCTTAATCTAATAGCATCATCCGACATCCCATTAATTTTAAAAGTATCATAAAGTTCAAGAAAGTTAGAAATATGGGCATTCGGATCATCATGCACGTGTTCACTGAATTAGACAGTTGATTGAATTATCTGAATCATCGTCGATTTTATTTCAAAGTTGTTTACTCGCACTAGTGATCTTCTGATGCTCGAAGCTGCATCGACTACAGATGGTGTGATATAATTATTTAATGAACGATATACTGATCGAATAGCTTCATGCTGTCCTTCGATCGTCATATCCAATCCTAGATTGATGTCGTTAGAATCTTCAGCTGCCATGTTTCTTTCTTATTGTAGTCTTCTAATAGTCCTTTCAATTTCTAGATCTAAAGGTAGTAAGTTACTATGTCCAGTATGTGTCATGTACTAAAAATTTTTTTTAAAAATAATAAAAATTAAAAATAAAATTTTAAAGTAAAGCTAGGATCAAAATTTTAATATTATTTTAGACACAATCTTTAGCAATGGTGCCAAAAACTTGATGCATTCTAATCTATAGCTATGGCAAGTGCACCAGTCGATCAAGTAATAAAGTAAATGAGTAGAGTATCATCCCTAAAGGATTGAAAAATAAGTACTGAAAAGCTCTTTCCTATGCTTTATTTAGAAGATTGATTTATGAGAATAAAAAATTAAAGAATAAAATAAAAAATAATTAAAAATTTTAAGAAAGTAGAGAGAGTTTAATTATTAGAATTTTAAACTTAAGAGCAATATGTTACTAAGGCAATCGATTCACCAACTCAGTCAATACAATATTCAGATTACTAGATTAATTTTATTTCATGTGACGGTGGAGTTTTCTAATTTATTCACTATCCTTTGGTCCAGACGTAGCAAAACTATCAATATTTATTAATTATTCTTTGGTCCAGGTGTAATTTAAATAAATATTAATGCATTAAGTTTTATGAAATCCTCTAATTAAAATATGCTACGTCCAAAGCGCACTAAAATTTCTGCATGCATATGAATTCTAATTTGATTTATAATACAAGGTATATAATCAAGAAGCAATAACATAGATGTACTTGGTCCGTAACATCTATGTTCATCAAGTCAATTAGAAGATGGCCAGTAATCTAAAAGCATTAAGATCATATTTATATACTCCTCATGAATAAAATTTAAAAATTAAAAATAAATTATACTGAATATTACATTAAAAAAGTGGCTACACCTTAGTCTTAGTAAAAAAAAAATTAGTTCATGATAACAAGTTCAAAAATAATAAATAAAATAAAAAATATAAAAAAATTAGACTGTTTGATTGTTGAAATTGATTGTCTGTTGCTCTTGGTGTGGAGAACTTGGTGAAGAAGAAAAAAAGCTTCTTGATCAATGTTCTAATTGTCGAAAGAAGAAAAAAATTAAAAATTCTTCCTTTTTTTTCAAAAATCTCTCTCTTTCTACCTCTCTCCTCTCTTTCTCTTTTTTTCCTTTTTTTTTTACCATCTCCCCTCTCTTTTTTTTCTTCGACAACAGCAGACTTTTTATAGGTTGAGAGATGAATTTTTCATCAAAATTCTATTAAAAATTAGGTTTAAAACTCTCAAAATAACTCAAAAAGAATTCTGGATCAATTCTAACCGTTGGATATTGATCAAATGGTCCAAAAATCACTCAAAATTATTTTAAAATCCCAAATCAAGTCAAAATTCATTTGGACCATCGGATCAGCATTGAAGATCAAATTTGGGCCATCAAATCATGCACAGGAAAGCTTCTGATCTTTAGTTTAAAGTCGGGATGAATCTTAATCGTTGGATCTCGATCGGGAGCTACGGATGCCGTTCATCAGGGCATGCATTTTGATCGTTCGATCAAATCCCAGTGAAAGGTGTCCATCGGATCAGATAAAATTCTCAAATTGTCCTCTGTAGATCATGCATGAGCCTAATGTTGTGTGAACCGCCGCATTTTTCAGTCAATCGAAGCGTGCTTCTCCATGTGAAATCTCCAAAATGTCCTCCAAATGGTCCACCATGTGCTGCAAAAAATACTGACATCAGCTTGGCATCAGCGTTGCATCAACGGATCGGTCTGCTGGGTGCGGTCGGATCGGGCGGTCTGCTAAGCCGATTTTTCTGAATCAATTTGAACCGGACCGATTGTTTGTTTTTGAAATTCAATTTTAGGCTCGTTTGAAGTCCATGTTGTCTAAAATTTATTTCATCTGAACTAGAAAAATAAGATCTTCATATTGATGGCCTTTTTTCTGCATATGATTAATAAAAGTATTAATTTCTAAAAAAATATATTAATTTATTTTATAATTTAATAATTTTATTAGTATATTTTTACCACTTATCAGCTCTCTACCCTCTGCTTTCTCTTTCCAAGGATCGTCTGATGACTAGCCCAGATGGGCCATCCCAGCATCGGATCTTGATATTCTGATGAAGCTTCCTCCGGCTAAACTGATGCCGGTGGTTGTTACTGCAGCATGGCCTACACTGCTTTGGTGAGGCCCCTGACGTGCTGGATCAATAGATTGAACTACTCCACGTTAGTGAATCTGGATGAGATCTGACCGTGGAGGCGTTAAATCGCTTGGTTGATGCCTTCTTGGACGGCATCTTTGCAAAACTAGTCGGAGAAGAAGAACTTTGAAGAAAAAGAAGGATCTTTGCTGAGTACTCCTTTAAGAATAAGAGATCGTGGCCCTTCTTCTAACGTCAATTCTATTGGTGCAGAATCTATTTGATGCTAGAACGGAGCTAGAACTGGAGAAGATAAGGTCATCATCGGTGACCTATAAAATAAAGTCTTGTCCAGAGTCGGGGGTGGTGGCTCCGGCAGAACTCTCCGATGATCAAGTCAGCTCTTCTGACTAATGAAAATAAAGTACTCAGAGAGATTTTGAGCAGAGTTTAGAGCTTAAAGAGAAAACATATCTAAAGAATTTCTTATATAGGCGGAGCCTGTAACAAACTAATGGTGACAGCCTTAACTACCTGGTAATGGATCGTTCAAGGCCACGTGAAGTTTGTTATAGAGAATAGTATCTGTTGTCATGACATGCCAGTCTATTAAGATTTAATAGTTAGAGTTTGGATGCTTCCGAGGTGTTTATGTGTTGACTGATAGTTGCTTTATTGAGATGCCAAGGTCCTTCTAGTAATAGAGAGAAGTTCAACTAGAAGAATTTTGTTGGGCAACTAGAAAGAGTCCAGAAGAAGCTCGATTGGAGAAGTCCGACTTGAAGAAATTTGGCTTGAAGGAGTCTGGTGGAGTTTAGGAGGAGTCTGGCTTGAAAGAGTTTGGAAGGAGTTTAGGAAGAGTCCAGCTTGAAGAAGTCTGAAAGGAGTTCAGGAGGAGTCCGGCTTGAAGGACTTCGGCTTGAAGGAGTCCAAATGAAGTTCAGGAGGAGTTCGGCTTGAAGGAGTTCGGAAGAAGTTTGATCGGAGGAGTCCGACATGAAAGAATTCGGCTTGAAGAAGTCCGGATGGAGTTCAGGAGGAGTCCGACATGAAGGAGTCTGACTGGAGGATGGCCATCTTGGGATCATTCTGAGACAAGATACCAAGCCGAACTTCAACAGGAGTGGGTTTAACCCCAGTAGAACACAAAATCATTTTAAAAAAATCAAAGACAAAATCAAAGCATGTCATGAAAAAATGGATCAATAATCATTTATGATCATTATAGCAGCATCCCGTGGAAAAATAATACACAATGACGAATAGATCTTTCGCTCTATCTCCAACTTGTGCCTATTTTCTCAATGGAATAGATGCCCCTTAGGAACATAAAAAACATAAAACTCTAGGGTTTCTAGGGGTGGATATATATAGGAGTGGATGGAAATCTAGTCCAATTAATAATGCTAATAGATCTATCCATTATAGAGCCCATTAATCAAATCAAGCTTACACCAATATTTACTACATCACATAACTAAGACAATAAGATCCAAAATAATAATCGGACTATAAATAATTATGGGCTCTTTAACTATTCATTCAGAAGACAACTTAGCCGATATTTCATAATAAATCAAAATAAAAGATCAATTCATAATTAACGAAAGTTCAACTTATGAGAAATTCCAATATTTAGATCAAATAGTCACTACTTTCCCACATTTTTGGTAAGGGTCCATTTCATTATAACTTTTTGCATGCAAGCTACATACCAGCATCAGCACATTTGAGATTATGAAATCTTAGAATGAAGGTTGATAGTATAATCAACTTGTAATTTTGATAGAACTATTGTAATATTTAAAATACTCAAAATCTGTTATAATTAAACTTATGTACACATTCTGTACATCCTATTGTAAGCAATTTTATATATAAATCAAAATTACAGAGATTTAATCCCCTCCTCCTCTAGTATTTTCCTTTTCTTATCACTGTAGACCGGTATATTTTTGTAGATCAAGAGCATGCCATTTTGATGGGAAAAGACTCCATATGCTCACAAAAGGGAAGGATGTTAATGTCTCTAAATGGTGGGGCTACTCTTAGCATGTGGCCATGTTTTAATGATTTGATGCTTGATGTCTGCAATCGGTGGGGCATGTAGGCTTTTTCTTGGCATGTTGACTGCTTTCCAGAGTCGCATCAACACCAAAGGAGAAATGACCGCCTTTTCTCATGAGGTTGGAGAGGATCCTACATGTCACGGCGCCACATCTTTGATATGGAATGTTTTTTTCTCCACCATCCAACGAGAATATTGCTCGGCAACGAATGCCTACCGTTCCAGCCACAAAATGCAGTCAAGCTACCACTCATTTGGCATATGGAGGACCGAGAGCCGATGGCTAATAATTTCTGGGGAATTGTTTCCAACGTTATGCTTCTTAAATAACAATAAAAAAAAGAAATCTCTTTATATTGTATTCCTCTTTACAATAATATAAACATTAATATATAGTCTAATAATGTAGCTAATAAGGAAAGGTAGAGTAAATATCAGTTATATTTGGACTAGTGCAATAACAATGCGAACACACCGGTACCAAAAATAGGTGCAATTGTGCAGGGGACTTCCACCTTTTCTGGGCTTTCACATGATTTGAATCATGAAGCGCCTTGGAATGAGTATTTAAAATTGTTCGTCTGTAGCAAAACTAAAAGAGGGAAATCAAACATTTACTGTCACTGAACAATGATAGATCAAAATATATTAAAACAAACTCTTTCACACTGAAGAGTTTATAAGGGGCCTGAAAGGAATTTGCTTACTTAACAAAGGTTGGTTTTTGGAAAGATTAATGGCACATGGTGATCCAAGCTTAAAAAATTGGAAGCTTTTCCAACAATTTGAACTTGACCAAATAGAAAAAGTACTTACAACAATCGATGCTTTCTTTATTCATAGAAACGATGTGCAATATTAACCACCTCCCATCTCTGAAAATAAAGGATTTTACAGGGTGTACAGATTAGGCCTCTGCTGACCTGAAGCCCATGGCGGGTTATTGATTTAAAATTCTCCTGAACCGATTGGGGTGGCCTCAGCCTATGAAATATTATAAATAATAAGTTAGAACAAGTTATCATGTTTGTATGGCTTCACTCTTCTCATGTACAATCTGAGAGGCCTTGTCCTGCAAGTTGGCCTCATGCTGTTCCAGATACTCCTTGCTGTTCATCTCTGTTAATCTACAAAACAACAGTAGAAATGAATAATTTGGGGCCCATTTTTTCAAAAAAAAGGTAAACAGCATGACAATTTTTCTTTCATGGAAATCCCAAAATGCACCATAAAATGAGGCACCTGCTACCTGCTTCACGACAATTGCATTTTTCTAAATTTTGTTAGTCAAACGCAAACAAAGTGCCAGAGCTGATCACCAAATCTTTGTATCCAAAACTAAGACTACTTTTCTTCTGTTTAGCAGGTATTCATAGCCACATATATAAGATGGTTGAGCCATACCTACTAATTGTGCGGTCCTTAGCAAATCCAAGTACATTGTCCACACAAAGATCAATATCATCCCTTTTCTGCGACCTAGAAGAAGTTCTTGGAGATATCTTTTGGGCATCAGCTACAGTTACAATTCTTTCAAATAATTCAACTGGAGATGCCTCAGCTGTACATAACAATCTGGCCCTGTTCTCATACATCACCTGCAAAGAAGTACAAGAATATCATCTTCAAGTTGTTGCCCAGCAAAATATTGCATATAAAAGGCCTGTATTAATGATGATCAGCTGAAAACAAGCATTATTGTCTAGCTGAATACCACTTTATTAAACTTTGTTTCAATCTAATTGCACAAGACAAGAACAGTAATGATTTTCAACAGCAACTGACACCATCATATTGGTAAATATTTTAAGAATATTATGAAACGAGTGACAATAATATGTTACAGTCGGCATTGCCTGCTCTACATGACATGCACATAAACCAAAAAAAATATCAATCCAAAATGCAGAATATGCAGGTTAAAGTTCCAGTTTGTAGTATGACAAATCTAAATCTCACATCATCATGGTTGAAAGTACTTTTGTCATCTAACCTACCAGTTAAAACCCAACAAGAAGAGCTAAAACAATCATTTAACAGATAAACAATCAGCCTCTTAACTTTATAATCAAAATAGCATATATACTAGCAAATGCAAAAAACAATGCCGGCCAGGACTTAGCCCAGAAGTTTGGCAAGCTTCATGCATGGAAGTCCAGGTTTAAGTTCAATGAAGTGCGTCGAGGTTTCTCAGTTGTTGGTTGGAGGATCTAGTGGTTGAAACATGGGCAAAAGATGGATTTGACAACAGACTGTGCCTGAATACAGGATCAAGGGAAATGATGGAGCTAAAAATGAAGAGCCTGATGCAAGGAGGCAGCATTGAGGAGAGGATGAAGCTCAAGACAAAGCGATGGAGACCATAATTCCAATCTATTAGGTTAAGTATTATGACATGAACATATCTTCTGGGGTACTTCTAACCCACACAACTTGGATTTTTATCACATATGAAGATTTTAGGAAACCAAAATTAATTGTCGTCCCTAATAATCTCCATCTGGGCTAAATGCTTCTTCCACCTTAGAGTACATGCCTAGATGATTTCCAAACAAATTTACAAGCTTCACTACATCTTCCAAACATGCTCAACTTCCTCAACATGCAACATGCCTAATATTCAGTATATGACCTTTTAGCATTGTGTGAAGCACAAAATACACTTTTTGAACTAATAAGTCCTTCACATTCATTGTTTGGTGCCTGAGATTTCCCTAGCCATAAAACCTCGGCATCCAAGATGTCGTCAGTCATCACCACCAGCACCAAACAAAGATGACAGACTCTCCTATGTTTTGTTATAACAAAGCATCCTAATTCTAGCTTTCATACTAACAAGCTGTGGATTTTAAGTTTTCAACTCAAAATTTCACATTTCCCAAAAGAAATGCAAATAATTAAATATGTATTAAGGAAAAGAGAAGCAAATAACATCATGCAAAGGCATCTCTTTATGCATTCAACAACCAAACCAGGCTTCATTCACATATCAGATTGCCATCAGAGATTTTTTCATTTTAAAAGAGATTTGCTGGCACAAGTGCATTGCACTCCTTGACAGCAGAAAACGAGGGGAAAACCTTTTTGATGGAGAAATACCCAGCCACCATCCCTCTGACCATTAAAAAGTCCGTTCAAATCCTTTAGTTCTTTGAGAAAGAACACACAAAGATAAATGTTGTCAAATGAAATCTTGGAATCATTCCCAATAGTAGATAGATACTCAAAGAATGCCACACATGCATGCGCACGTGCATGCACGCACGCACGCACACACACACACACACACAGAGATAGAGAGAGATGCCACATGAGATAACATAATATGAGAATAAAATACAAATCTCCCACCTAGCAAATGCTTCCTCTTTAGTTTACAAATTTTAACTCTAATCTTTACACACAGCTTTGGTGTCCATATATTTGTTTGTGTCTGTTGATCTGTTTTTTATTCTCTAACTCATTTCAGACACCTATATTCCAAAATAGAACTCCTTTACAACGTTAGATGCTGTGAGCAAATTTGGAAACAACTCGATTATGCCTAGTTCAAATCCAGCCATATGTTTTGAAAGATTTGTCATACGTAGAAGCATCAAGCTTGCTAGCCACAAAAATAATAATAGAACATTTCATGAGAATATTAGATGTTAAGAGAGCAAGGTAACTTGCATTGTCTATTTGAGTGATATTGTCTGGAAAGAACCAAGATGGCAGAACAAGGTCAATGTACAATTGAGGATCATTTAAAAAAAGAAAAAAAAAATCAGCAAAAGAAAGTTGATGAAAAATCAAAAGTCGAATCAAATGCCAGTATTTATCCACTCCTTTTGAAGAAAATTGCCTTCAAATTTTATTTGATTAGAATAACATATACTTGAGTAACCATGATAACTGGCTTATGAAATTATTTCACATGTAGAAATCAATCAAAAATAAGTAATCCTGCCATAACTAACAATGAATTATTTACTGAAAAAAAGTTTAGAAGCATCTAATGTTTTTGAAGGAAGAGAAATAATTGAATCAAATAAAAAACCAATCATCTCAGAAAGTCTCCAATCCCAAAAAATTAGTTAAACATTTCTTGCCAGAAATGGCACAAAGATATCTTGAAGCATTATTTTAGGGGAAAGATCCTAGTATTTTTATTTTTATTTATAGACTTTCATCAAAAAGAATTTGACACATATATCAGATGGTTATGGCTTTAAAATCATTAGAAGACATTGAAACTATTTTAACTAGCAGGGAATTTATTTTTAATGAGCACGAACTAAAAACAATAATCTATTTTGGAAATATATAACAGATAAGGCTGCACATAGAGTGTCATAAGCACAATGCAAGAATTCATCCATCGTGCAGAACAATAGAGCAGTTTTAGAGATTAAAATATTATGAGTTCAACTGAATAGCAATTGATCCATTGGTCAGAAAAATGAAAAAACTCTGGGATTTAAATACCACAAATTCGATGGTTAAGTCAACCCATCAAGCCTTAACTCCTGGGGATAGGTCATCTACTTGTACGCACAGAAGCTATTGCATACGAAAAGCACAAAAAAAATTGTTGATATTTGAGATAGACAGGGATGGAGGGAGGGAGGGAGGGAGGGAGAGAGAGAGAGACTTTAAGAATATGGTCAAGATTCAACATGTAAAATACTGGCTTTATAATGCATAATAATCAAACTTCAAAGGAATATCAAGACGTACATCAACTAAGGTGACAAACCGATAAGCTGCAGTCCGGTTATGAAGAGCAAACTTTGGCACTCCATCCATTGCCAGTGTATGAAATTTTTCTGCATAGCAATGATACTGCTTATTAGAATAAATGGCAGCTCATGTTAACTTAAAGAAACAGAACAGCAAATATGACTTCTAAAGAAATATGATTTCTTTTAATTTACATGCAAATGGATCGAGACAACTCACTAAACAATCCAGAGTAATCAGCTGCCCCCAAAGGTCTGTCACAAAGATCTTCAAAAGGAAAATATGCGCATCCATTAGCTCCCCGTGGGACCTGAAAAGAAAAGCTCAAACTTATTGTCTTTGCCCCACAAATGCAATAGGAAGACCTCGGTTATTTATGAACTTAAAGCAAAAGACCTGCAATTGTCTTCCCATAACAACTTCCACAACTTGTGGGCCAGGTATTTCCTGCCCGATTAACTCATAGAACTTCTGTTTAAGAAGTTCAGAGTACACCTTTCCAACAAAATAAAAGCCCTGCCCAGCCTGCACCAAGATAAAAAAAAATTCGTTAGGCAAAGGCATAAATGTAAGCATTGAAAAGCACTGCAAGCGTGCTACAGATATAAGAGGGAAAAGATGTAGATTTACCGAACCCAATGTTCTATAATCTGTTGAAGAACCAATTTCATGCACGACACATCTTTCCTGGATCAGTGGTCACACCAGATTCATCAGCAGACCTTTCAAACTAATGGCAGACAAAATAATAAAAAAAGGATAAATTAGATCCAAATATCACACCTTCAAGGTTTCAATGAAGGGCAAAAATAGATCCCTCTGTAAACCACCTTCATAAAGCTGATCTGGAGCACGATTTGAAGTAGAAACAAGAACCTAAAAATACAATATGCCCAACAGAGAAAATAGAAAAGAGCAAGAAGATAAGGTCAACATAAACTTTAGGCATTAAATTGAAAAATATACTAACTGTGAAGAGAAGTAAAACTGCCAAATAAAAAGGCCAGCTACATACAACGCCTTTGCTGAACAAATGTTGAAAAAGACGATTCAATATCAAAGCATCAGCAACATCAGTCACCTATAATTACATGTTCACAATCATTAGAGCCAGAAAGCAACATTGCAAAGAGCAAAATAGCACAATGCACATATAAATAAGGACCTACCCCTGTATATCTAACATACCATGAATTCATCAAGACATAATAGAATTGACTCATCTGATATCTCTCCTGCAACAACTTCAAGTGGATCTGCTACCCCTTTATGCATCTGCAAAATACATTATTACAGGCCAGCAATGTAGAAGAAGCACATTACGAAAAACTAATAAGCAGTGAAAAATATTCGACAAAATAATATCTGTAGGAAAAAATGCACGTTCACAGCCTTAATCAATGATCACTAAAGGGTATCTTAAAGCCAAAGATACCTGCAGGCGACTATGTACACTCAGCATGAAATCATGAAAATGGATTCTTTTCTTCCTCCAGTTACATGGCCTGCCCCAAGAACAAGATCATTTTAGGAAAAACAGTCTAAGAAGCATAAAGGAACCAGAAATAGTGATTAACGAAAATAAGAAATTAGTGCTATGGTATCTTGCAATTTACATGGCACTTAGATACTTTGGTGCCAACTTGCCTATCATAAAAGACGAGAGAAAGAAAATAGAGATACTTAAAGGACTTGATTAACGGAATATATAGTTGGAATCTTCCAGAATGTACTTCATAAGATAAATTTCAGAAGTTAAATGAAAGCTGCATATTTCACAACCATAGATCTGGAGGGTTTCTTACAAGCTCTCTGCCAACATTATAACATCTACTCTTTCAATCATGAGTAACGATTCCATGCATATGTTGAAGCATGCACAGGAATGGCAAGAAGGACAAGAAATGCAGGACCCCAAGTAAACGAGTAAATCGAGCTTACTCTTATTCAGCCTAAATACCAATAAAGGAAAGATCTGGTTACCAAACAAATGAAATTAATTTTTTAAAAAAAAAAATCTGATGGATGTGATTTCTCTTGGTTCATGAAATTCAGGACTTTCTATGATCTTTGCAATCAAATTATCCTGAACCTCATAGCATACATGCTTTTTGAATCAGCACTTGTACAAGAAACTCAGTATTTTATCATGTCTTCAAGTTAAAACATAAACTTGCCAGAGCAATTCAATAACAAAACAAAAAGATAGATTTCAAATAAAGAAATCAATGCAATAGTGAGTGATAACACTATACACAATATTTAAAATGTGAAAGAGCTGAAGGATAATGCTTTTCTAAATAAATATTCCAAGCATGCGGTAGAATATCACCAACTACTTTATGATGCAATTGAACTAAGATGAAATCTTTAAGATCACCAACTAGTTTATGCTGCCTACATAACCCGGAAAAAAATAAGCACCAATAAATTCATTATCTACTGTGATCTTAGTAATGTTCCAAAGTACTTTTTTTTTTTCTCCTAAAAGGTCTCTCCAAAGCTTCATTGATTCAGAACACTAAGACATGAATGTAGAATGGGTACCCCGAAATACCTAATATGCATCTCCATTTAAACTTACAATTGATCATAAAACAAATCCATAAGCATCGTCTTTCCTGTGCCTACTCCTCCATAAAGGTAAAGGCCTTTGACTGGTGAATATGAAGATTGAGGAATGAGACGCGACCATAACCACCTCCTCCTGAAAAACAATGATATAGAACAATGACAACAAATCTTGGATGATGGATAGAAAAAGAAAAAATCAATAGTTCAGGCAATGAATACATCCACAAAGTTGGGATGTACTCTAGAAATACCAATAAGCTGTGTTGCAAGCATAAATTACCTCCCATTTTTCTCAGATGCTTTGTATCTATCCAACTGACAGCTATCTTCATGCTCAATCAGCTGTTCATAAAGTCTTTGCAGCACTCTAAGAGTGTCTACCTGAAATCATAATTTAGGAAAGCAAAATGGGGGATGACCTGGAGCATAAATAACCAAAAACACACCAAAAAGCTTCAGTTAAATTTAACATTTAACACCTGGCAACTGTCACCATCAACTAGCTCCCCTGATGTAGTTCTCCTTTCATACTCCAGCAGAGGACCTGCTCTTCCAACAGCTGCAGAAGATAACATCAACAGCCACAATAACGACAATGTCAAAACAGATGGATCCCACTAGTGAAGCAAAATCTAAAAAAAGAATGCAATAATCAGGGCATGCAATTCCCATTATTCCATGGATCAGTAGATAAATAAAGCTAAAAAACTCAAACTGCTTAAAATTTGTATACACAGTGCACCAGCAAAAGTTTGCTCATCATCCGAATTCCAAAGTTAAAAAGCTCTTCAACATGAATTTACAATAAAGAGAGGGTGTTAAAAGAAAACCTCCAGTTGCTTCATTTGCTTCAGTGGTGGACAGAGCCCTCCAGAGGACCAAAGACTGGTTTAAATATCTCCTGAATTCTTTATCGTAAGAATGTTTGATCAAAGAACAAGCAGCTGGATTACACAAAATCGGACGTTTCTCATTTTCTCCCAAACCATTCAACGAAAGCACTCCTCCACGAAGCTGAGATAAATACCGAACTTGTCGAAGAGATCGCGCTAATGCTCTCATCTTCACCAACACAAATGTACAGTTACGCAAGTTCTATCAGCAGCTAAACTACCTAAAACACCCAACAAAAGGAAAAAAGCAACAAGATTACCAACCAAGCTCCTAAAACCTTCACCCCACCTTCCCAATTATTCTATATACCGACTAGCGAGAAAAAATTCCACCTTTTTGGACAAAGGCCAGGATGCGATCAGATAAAAGGATGCAAAGATCGGCGCAAGCATAAATATGCAGATAACATCAGAATTAAATCGTAAACCATTTTTTTAACTGCAAAAAATAAATCCAAGAAATTCGGAACTTTTACTCAAAATTCAATCCACGAAGGATAAAATACAACCGTTTGCAATCACCGGCTCCAAATCGATCCAACAAAACCTCGATCGCGCCCATCGATCCAAAACGCAGAATTTCCCACAACATATTCGAAAATTAATGGACTCGAACGCCGCTCCGAAAACAAAAAAGAAAAAAGAAAAAAAAGAAGAAGGAAAAGTCGGGCTCGTCAAAATTAAAATTGAATAAAATAAAAGCAACAAAGGAGGAATATGCGCACCGGAATAAAGAGAAAATCGAGTCAAGCAAATCTTCAGCGCCTCGAAAAAGACTCCACCAGTTCAATCGAATACGGAATCGAACGATCCTCCGACCCCCTCCACCGATTCGAGACGCCAGTAACGCCCCGATCCAAACCCTAAATTCTAGCAGAGGATTTTAGAGCATCAATGGAGTTTCCGACTCCAGCGGAGGCGACCGGCTTTTTATCCGCAGGTCGCCGTTTTACGGCTTCCCCCTTTTTCCGCTTCTAACTATCCGTCTCCGGCATAAAAAACCAGGACATGGAGTCCTTCAATTAGTAGCACGGAATGAGGGCCGCCGCGTACGACACCTGGCCTGGGATGGGGGCCACGGTTGCGAAGTCGACTGTGGCTCCGCGCGTTTCCGCAGCCTGAGGTGAATGCCTGCCGCACAGAGACCATCATACGGCTGGAACTGAATTTTTTTTTTTTAGGGTTCCAAAACTTTTGGGATTTGCTTGCATGGGGTTCGCTGTTTCCCAGGAGCATCTGTGCGGGGATTGACAGGCTTTCGGGCGACGCGTGACGCAAACGCGTCTTAGCGGTGCGGCCGGTTCCAGCGCAAGGGAATTGGATTGCCGGGTTTTATGACGTGGCGGTATTTGGTTCGTTGAGATTCTGATCGGATAGTTTGCCTGTAGAACTGGATCGGGTCTGACTCGGAGTACGGACAGGTAAGGAGAGCTCTTTACGCCGTCACGCATCACCGTCCAATACTGACAAATCAGTGTGATGGATGGGCGGCGAATGATTTCAATGGGTGTTGATGGGAACGCCGAGTAGAGAATATTATTCGAGCTCCACCCTGGATGCCTCGTGTTGTATGTGCCCATGTGCCTGCTGGCTCATATGGTCGCGAGTTGTTCTTTGAAAAAAAAAAAAAAAAAAAACTGTTTGTGACTTGTGACTCATGGAATCTTTTTTCTGTTAAACTATTCAATCATTTCTCTCAGCGACGAAACTTCCTACTTTCTAAATTTGTTAGAGTGGCTTCCAGATATTACTCTCAAATGGCTAAGATGATGGTTGAGAATAGAATTGGATTCAGATTTAGAATTCATGGATATTTATTCGATGAATTCGAGTTTGATATTAATATTGAACTTATTTATCTAAATTTGATAAATCATGATATAAATGAATAGAATCTACATATTTAGTATCCAAATCCGATAGATTTGAAATCCGAATTATATATATAATATAATAATATTTTGAGCTATTGGATCCTAAAATTATTTTTAAAAAAAATCTAATCCACTTTAGATCTCTCTCTTCCTCTCCATCTCTTGATCGATGCCAACAGTGCCTCTTCCTCCCCTCGCCGATGGACTACGGCTGCCGTGCCCCCTCAGATCTCTTGCTCGGATCTTTCGATGGACCATTGCTCGTGCCCCCTTGAAAGTTGGATCTCTCGTTTGGATCTTTTGGCGAACCATCGCCCACAATCCCTCAAAAATCATATCTTTCGGCGGACCGTCATGGTCTCTCTCAGTCTCTCTCTCTCGGTCTCTCCCTCTTTCAGACCCTTCCTACCTCTCTCAGTCCCTCCTTCCTCGCCTCTCCCTCTCTCAGTCTCCCCCTCTCTCCCAGCAGACCATCGCGGTCTCTCTCTCGGTCTCTCCCTCTTTCAGTCCCTTACTCGTTGGCGAGCCACGGCCGAATTCCGATCTCTCAGTCCTTTCAATTATTGAATACTTTATAATTAGAATTTAATTTTTTTGGATGCTTTAAATAGAGTTTTATTTGTTGAATTTGAATAATTTTTATATTTTTATTTATATGATCATGTGATTATATAATTTTTAGATATTTTTTAAGATTATTATATAATTTTTAGGTATTTTTTTGAGATTTTGAATGTGAGTTTCCAGTCTCGAAATCGGATATAGATATCTTGGATTCATTCAGATCCGGGTCTAGTACTTTAAGACCAGACCGTCAGATATTTGGATCTAGATTCGATATCAAAAATTAAAATTGGATTCGAATCTGAATATTCAGATTTCGATCCGAATCCAACCTAACAAATTTAGTTAAGATGTTTTTGCTCACCACGAAAAAATTTTCAAATTTATTCAACAGGAAGTTTTCGGTGAATTTGCATGATTAATCTTCCCTTCTATTATAAAAATAAAAATAAAAATAAATAATTTTTATTCAAAATATTCGAAGATTCTTATATGTTAATTTATTCATCCAAATAATTTATCGTTAACTCTCTCTTTTTGAAAAATAATTTAATATTTTTGTTGAAATTTGAATGTGCATATGTAACTCTCGGCCTGTCGAGCCCAGCTCTACTCCACAGCTACCGTTCACGCGCATCATATCTCGAATAAATCATGTTTTTAAAGTGCCTCGATATGATTTAAACATGTGATGACTTCAAAAATAAGAAATAAAAACAAAAAATCCACTGAATTGTTTCGAAATTAGTTTCATTTAAAGTTGAAATCTAAAGTACACAAACATTTCGATAGGAGCATATAAACATAGTATATAAATGTCACAATGAATAGTTAATAGTATTTTTACTATTACACTAGACATCACATCAAGTGGAGGAAAAAAAAACAAGAAGAAGAAAATGCTTATCATGTCCCAATTTGCGGACGCATATGAAAAGTTGATGATTATTGAAGTTTGTCTTAGACAACCAATTTCAACCATAAACAACGAGCGGACAAGGGAGCACATGTCAATATTATAACTTGTCTTTTGAAATTTATGCCTTGGCCTAGCCTTTTTGGCTTCTCCAATCTAAGATTGCCATCCAACAAAGAAGGCAATGGATAAGATGAAGAATTTAAAGAGAAGTCACCATCACAGTGGCAAGATCAATGCGGTAACATCAGCCTACAATGCCCATGTCAATCTAAAATTTTCTCACCAAATTATGGTACAAAAGAAGGCCATGCCATCTAAACCTCATTCATCAATATTGGCATCATGGTTGACCAGACACCAGTATCTCATAATTCAGCAATATTTAGGATTGCATGCTTGAGAACTCAAAAATTGATCAAGATTAGATAAATCATTGAATGCTCATTGAAGTTGTTCGGAGCAAGACAATACTGAGGGAATCATATGAGGTGAGAGCTATGGAATCAGGCAACTTACCAAACATCTGGTTGTTTTAGAAGCTTTTGGGAGGGACGCTCTGCTGCCTGTCCTCTTCATCTGCTTGTTTCTCAATCGTTGCTGAAAGTGACGGATAAGGACGCTACGCAAGTTATAATTATAATGTTCTGTGATGTCTTGAGGTACTTCTCAGATTAAAAACTAATCAAAAAAGCAAATTATGGAAGAGAAGGAGAAGATGGAAAATGAGGTCCATACAAAAGAATTTTACACGAGAGCAAAAAAATCAAGAGGACCGCACCATATAAGTTGGAAGAAGATAAAATCTAGGCGAGGCGATAAGAGGGGAGTGATAATGGAGTCGTTTATCTTCTATATGCATGTTTTTTCTATCTTCTATTCGTTACGAGACTTGCGGATAACTGGCAATACTTTATTGTTAACCAGATCTAATCGGCTGTGTATTCAATTGGTAAGGATGAGAAGGAAGAAGACTGTTATAGGAAGTCTGCTCGGAATTAAATCTAATGCTTTACCTTCATGCGACGAAGAGATGCTTATTGACACGATATTACATCCTTTGCTGGACGATTGTTCGTTTATTCACATGGAAAGTCTGATCCTTTGTAATCTTTCAAAGCGGTATGGAGAAGAGAAAAGTGGTCAAATTTTGCAAGTGCAAATGAAAAAGAAAATGAGGTTTTCGCTTCAAAATAGAAGGAAAAAAATTTTAAAAAGCTAGAGGACAAGGAAGAACAAATCACACAAGCAACAACCTCTGAAATCAAAAATAATTCTTTTCTTTTCTAGGTTGTCCACCGTAACTTACTAATTGACTCATTCACACTAGATTGCCTATTTCTTACCTTTTATGTTCTTTAGGCTTTTCTGTGTTGGTGATTACTTTGGCGTGAACTTACTATTATACTTATTGTATTTTCATTTGGATACTTATTTCCTGCACAGTCTGTTTCATTTGTGAATTATCTAATAAAACAATATGCTCTTATTACTTTAACAGTTATGCTGATAGGTTTAGCCTACTGGTTGTTATGACATGGCTAAGATATTATTTGTCTGTTCATTATTCTCGTCGGTCATAGTCTATATTTTATCTGTTTGGGTCAGATTAGATCTATATTCTTCAAGCTAAGATTGTCCGGTCTCAACTAAGCTGCTGTCAGGTCCATGAACAAAAGCTTTTTACTGCTAGGCTAATTTTTATTTAGAGCCACAACAAATACTATTTTCTTATTTCAATTACTCTCTCTTATGCTCTGGCTGTTATTATTCATTCAAGCGCCATTGCCTTATTCTTCAACTCTATGCCGAGTACTTCAATTATGCTATTTTCTTAAATAATGCTATAACTATTTATTACTTTCATATATTGCTTTGTTAAATAGAATATGCAGATTCAGAAATTCTACTATTGTTGTGCACCATATGGTTAATGATTTGTTCTCATCAACTAACTTTAGGTTTCCTGACTCTTCTTCAAATGTCATGTATTCATATTCATCTACTATGGGATGGTCATGTGTTTAATTGCCACATGCTACTTCACATAATCTTTCTAATTAAAGTGGCTACCTATGCTTCTAGTTGGACTCATCATTAGAAATCTACATGCTATTAATTTTGTTTCATCTCTTATTACCTCAAGTAGTTTTCCACTCTCAATTAGACTTAACATTATAATCCTATATGCTGTTAATGTTATTTTAGGTCTTACTATATGCAATTGCATCTGGCTCTCCTCATTTCAAAGCTATCTACTCAAACTTCAACTTTTAGAGGGCTAGGATACCTTAACATTTGCAATGGATGCCTGTTGAATTACAAAATTATACTCTTCCTTTGATTCCATGTTATCCTTGGATGTATGTGACGTCTGTTCATGTCCTGTTCTAACCTTCTCCATTTATCTTTTGGTTGTATCACACCTTTGTATTCATTTACAACTGGTTGTAATATAATTTGTTCTTTACCATCAGAAAAAAAAAAAATAGTAATCTTTTATAATTTTTGTTCTCACAAATATTCAAGTTATCGTACATTAAAAAATAATTAATATTAATGTATTATTACTTTCTTGCACATGTTAGGTACTATTATATAAATTAATGAATAAATAACAAATATGGGAGATCTATACAAAAAAAAATATGGGAGACCCTCGATTCCCTCTCCATGAGAAAGTCCAATGTTCTCAGCTTCTTTAATTTTAATATTCAAGAAACTTCTTATACTAAGCCATTATAATTATATATCCAGTTGCCCTGACATCAATTTTCTACAATGAGTGCCCCTAGATAAGAAGTGAATTTAGGTCTACAAGGAAAATACCCTTTTTTTTTTAAAAAAAATATATATTTCAAATGTGCAGCAGCCCAAAACTGTACCCCTTAATTATATCATTCCTTGGTATTCCTCTAATCCTCTTCTACTAAATGTTTCATATGCGCATTGATAAATCTAAATTAAAAATACAAAATTATGCTAATGTTGTGTGCAATTTAAATCTATATTATAATCATATATACACACGCTCTGGAAGGATATTATGGTGTTGCCAACTTAGCTTCTCAAATGACTATTGTTGTGCCACCTAGAAAGCTATTATGGTGTTGCCAACTTAGCTTCTCAAATGACTATTGTTGTGCCACCTAGAAAGCTATAATTTTCTCTCAGCGATCTCATGGCCCCAAGGATACAATGGCCGTGGGGGGCCATGGAGGAGTGACGGGGGCCGGAGTTGCCGTGTGGGGCCAAAGGGGAGGTGGTTGTGTGGAGTCATGGGTGGTGGGCTTTACTGGGGCCAAAGGAGGAGGGTGGTCACATGGAGCCACAGAGGGAGCAGGGTCAGGGCTTCATCAGGGTCAAAGGGAGAGGGGGTGGTCGTGCAGAGCCATGGACAGTGGGCTTCGTCGGGGCAGAGGGGAGGAGGTGTTTGCATAGGGTCGGAGGGAGGGTTGGTCGCGCAGAGCCATGGGGGGCGTGGGATGGGGGCCTCGCCCAAGCCAGAGGAGGAGACTAGGTGGTCGCACAAAGCCATAAGGGACAGACTTTGCCGAGATCGGAGGGAGGGGATGGTCATGTGGAGCCATAGGGCGCGGGATGCGGGCTTCATCAGGGCCAGAGGAGGAAAGCGGGGGGGGGGGGGGTCACACGGTGCAGGCTTCACCGAGACTAGAGGGGGAGGCTGGGTGGCCGTGCAGAGCCACGAGGGGTGGGCTTTGCTGAGGCTGAAGAGGGAGGGGGGATGGTTGCATGGAGCCACAAGGTTGCGGGGTGCAGGCTTCTTCGAGACTAGAGGGGAAAGTGGGGGGGAAGGGGGTGGTTGCATAGTGCCGGCTTCACCGAGGTCGGAGGGAGAGGCTGGGTGGTCACATAGGGCCGGAGGAGGAAGCTAGGGGGTGGCTTGGGTGGCCTTGCTTCCCCCATTCGTGCACGAGGAAAAAAAACTTCTGCTAAGAAAAAAAGAAAAAAGAAAGAAAGAAATCACATGTTGAACATGCAGTTTTATGATAAAATCGCATCTCCCACATATGATTTTATTTTTAAATTTAAATTTAAAATAATTTATCTTAAAATGCTACTTTAGCTTAAAATTACATGTTCAACATGCAATTTCAAGTCCGAAATTACATATTTAACATGCAATTTTGCCATAGCACTAACATATCACTATAACTAGAATATTCTCAAAAATAAATTTAAAAAATAATATTTTTAAAATTAATTATTTAAATAATTATATTTTAAAAATAATTTCTCATCTGAACATCCATCTCATCAAAGAGCCAGGGTCAATAATGTGACTGTAAATTATTAAAAAAAAAAAGCCAACCCTCTCTTTTTTATCTATTTTTATGGAGTAGCAGTGAAAATCAGTTGAGAACTATTGCTAGAACAACATCTACCTTCATTGGTGGGTTAAAGCCCATGTAAAAAATAAAAAGGAACCCAACCCACAGCTAGCCAGGCCCGTGGCCTACAACGTGCAGGTGCGTGCGCACTGGGCAACCCAGGCCCAGGCATGCGGCCTGCTGCATGCACGACCAGCACGTGGCACGCGAATGTGCGCAAGTGCGCATGAAGGGGCCTGATGTGGCCGGTTCACCGGCCAAGTGGCGCAACTCAAGGCTTAAGTGGAAATCTTGAGCACGGTTTTCTCGTGGTGCATGCACTGTCAATGCAATCCTGGGCGGCTATGCGATGGTCTTCATCTGATGGTCAGGAATTAAAAAGAGTTATAATCGAAGCATGAAATCCTATTTTGGCTCCGTTTATATTTTTTTTTTGAGGCCTTTAACGTGACTATACATACGGCAGAAGGTATGCATCAGCGAGAGCCCAAAGAGATATAAGCCCAAATTAGAAGAGGAATGAGCTTCTTGTAAAAGGGAAAAAAGCTTCTTTTAATTTTTTCTCTCTCATAATTTTGTATTCTTTTTTATGTCATAGAATAATAGAAAGAATGTCGAGAAGATTTTACCCATGGATATAGGCTAGTTGACAGGCCAAACCACATAAATCTAACATACTTCTTTTTTTTTTCTTAATTTTATTGCTTGATTATTTTCTCTTTCTACATTCTATGTTTGTTCAAAAAATTTTCTCTACAAAACGATCTATATTTTCTACTATGCTTATGTACCATGTGGGTTGAGATGTGCTCGATTATCTCTCGATCGGTTCTTTTAGTTTGATATCAGAGCTTGAAGATTTTTTTTATGATTGGTTTGATTTTTTGAAACAATGGCAGGCAAGACGATGACAACTAAGTATAAGATATTAAAGTTTGACGGATCAAATTTTATATTTTGGAAGATGAAGATATAGGCAGTATTAATTAAAGATGATTGTAAAGTTACTTTATGAGAAAAAGAACACAAACCATAAGAGATAATGGATCGACAATATGAGGAAAAAGATAAGTTGGCAATGACGAACCTCTACTTGGTGTTGAATGATTTGGTATTATTTAATATTAAGATCGAGACTACTGCAAAAGGAGTTTAGGAAAAATTGAAGAACCTCTATGAAGGAAAGTCTTTGGTAAATAAAATCTATTTGAGATGGCAATTATATAATTTAAAGATGAAGAACGGGACATCAATTCAAGAGCACTTAGATGTATTCAATTCCATTGTGAGCAAGCTTGTGGCCCTGGATATCAGAATTGAAGATAAAAAGAAGGCTAGCATTTTACTTTGTTCTCTACCAAAATCTTGGGATAATCTCATTATGAATTCGAGTCACGTTGAAACTCTCAAAATGGAGTCAGTTATTATATCATTACTAATAGAGGAGATGAGGTAGAAATCTAACTAAGAAAGCTTTTCGGGAGAAGCCATGGTAGCACGAGGAAGACTATTCAAGAAGAAACATGGTGATCGAGGAAAGGTGAGATCTAAATCTAAGGATAAAAAGAAGATAAAATGCTGGAATTATGGAAAATCAGGATACATGAAGAAAGATTGCTAGGCTAGAAAAGTTGATACAAAATCTGAATAAGGAAACTTCTAAAGTAATATTATAGAAGGTGAAGCTGGTTTGGCTACTTTAAAAGATGGAGATGCATTGACGGCAATAGAAAGATCCGAGCTTGTACACCATTGGATCTTAGATTCAAGGGCATTTTTTTTATATTACTCCTTTTAGGAAGTAGTTTTATACATACAAATCATGGGATGGTGGAGTTATCTATTTGGGTAACAATACAACATATCCCGTGATTAGAGTGGGAGATGTTCGGATCAATATGTTAATGATATAGTTCGGACGGTTTCTTATGTACGCCATGTTCTTGCACTTTGCAAGAGTCTATTATCACTTGAAAAGTTCTGTAAGCAAGACTTAAAATTTATTGGAGAGAAAAATCAACTGAAGGTGTGCCAAGGCTATTTGGTGGTAATAAAGAGAAAGCAAATAGGTGGGCAAGATTCAGATGGAAGAAGTGGCAGTAGCAAGTGTAAAAATGGTGTCTCCAATGATTTGGCATTATCGTTTAGGATATATGACCGAGCATGAACTACCAATATTATCAAATAAGGAGCTTCTTTCAGGATGCAAGTCAGCATCACTGGAATTTTGTAAAGACTGCATCCATGGTAAACAAAAAAGTTTTTTTTTTCTTTATTGCAGCAGCGGAGTAAGAAAATTTTTAAGCTTATCCACTCAGATACTTAAAGAGTCGCCCGATAAGTTATTAGGTGGATGTTTCTACTTCGTCTCCTTCATTGATGACTATTTTTGGAAGGCTTGGATATATATTTCAAAACAAAAATTTGATGCTTTTGAGACCTTCAAGAAATTTAAGACTCTAGTAGAGAATGAAAAGGGTTTGAAAATTAAGTACCTGCATTCAGATAATGGAAAAAAATATTGCTCTAAGAAATTTGAAGAGTTTGTGACGAGCATAGAATTTGACAATACCTCACAGTTCTTGGGATACTACAACAAAATTGCGTGGTTGAAAGGTTAAATAGAACACTCATGGAGAGGATCCGAAGTATGCTGAGTACCATAAAATTGGACAAGAGATTTTGGGTAGAAGCTATGAGCACGGCTTGTTATTTAATCAATCGAGCACCAACAAAATCACTTGGATTGGATATTCTAGAAGAATTTTGGAGTGGCAAATCCTTAAATTATTTTCATCTTCATGTCTTTGAATGTGACATATATGTGTGGATATTAAAAGAAAAGAGGACAAATTTGGATAAGAACTCTCGAATATGCATCTTTCTTGGCTATATTATAAGAGTAAAGAGATATCGATTGTGGAACCATACCACCCACAAGATCATTGTTAGCCGAGATATTATATTTAATAAAGAATCTTTTCAATGTACCAAGAAAAAGCAAGATGATGAAATCATTACTCCTATTGAGTTTCTTGATGCACATGATGAGGAGCAAGCAAAGCAAGCTTAAGTAAATAATGAGATAGATGATGATGAACTAGGCGCACAATCTCTACAATCATCTGAGGATGCTTTCTTATCGGAAGAGCTACCAACATAGTTCGAGTGGCCTAGGAGGGTCATTAGACCTCCTACGAGGTATGATGACTATGTTACTTCTTTCATTCCTTCTGCTAATCATGTTTATGCATATGTTGCTTTGGCGGAGGAGGATGAGCCAACTTCATATAGAGAGACTTGTGAGTCCACCAATGCTGAAAAGTGGCATTATACTATGGAGGAGGAGATGAAGTCACTTCGGAAGAACAAGACTTAGAAGCTTATAGTTCTACCGAAGGAGAGGAGTCCAATTGGATATCAGTGGATCTATAAGGTGAAGAATGATACAGATAAAAATATGAAGAGATTCAAAGCATGCTTGGTAATGAAAGGTTATGCTCAGAAGTCAGAAATCGACTTTAATGAGATCTTCTCATGGTGGTTCGTCTAACTACTATTTGAGTTTTAGTAATCATGGCAGTTATGGATCTAGAGCTTGAACAAATAGATATAAAGATGGCATTTTTGCATGGTGACTTGGAGGAGATCTATATGGCGCAACCTGAAGGTTTTGTCGAAAAGATAAGGAGTAGTTGATTTGTCAGCTGAACAAATCCTTATACGGTCTCAAATAGGTGCCAAGATGTTGGTATAAGCAATTTGATTCCTTCATTATGGATTTGAAATTTGATCAACTGGAGGCAGATCATTGTGCATATTTCTATAGTTATGATGATGGGAGCTTCTGTATCTTGCTACTGTATATCGATGATATGATGGCCACTAGCAATAGCAAGAGTCAGATATCAAATCTAAAAACTCAGTTGGTTGAGAAATTCGAGATGAAGGACTTGGGAGCTGTAAACCAAATACTTGGGATGAAAGTGCTACGGAAGAGAAAGAATAGGAAGATTTAGCTTTCACAAAAAAGATATGTGGAGAAAGTTCTGCGGTGCTTCAACATGCAGAATATAAAGCTGATAACTACCTCATTTTCTATTCAGCTAAAATTATCGGTCGAGCAATCATCCAGCACGGAAACAGAAAATGCTGATATAGCTCGGATACCATATTCATCGGCAGTAGGGAGCCTTATGCTTGCCATAATATGCACAAGATCAGATATTGCGCAAATAGTGGGAGTTGTGAGCCGGTGTATGGTGAATATAGATAGCGACCATTAGACAACAATAAAGTGGATCCTCTAGTATCTAATGGGAACAACTAATTATTCACTCTATTATGATTCTATAGGTTTGGAATGCATTCGGTATGTGGATTCTGATTTTGCAGGAGATTGGGATAAGAAAAGAACTACCACAGGCTATGAGTTCTCCATAGGTGGCAGTGCTATTAGCTAGGAATCTAAGCTTTAGTCAATGGTGGCATTATCAATGACAAAAGTAGAATATATTATGCTGGCACATGCATGTAACGAAGCTATCTGACTTAAGAGACTTCTTGGAGAATTTAAGGTGAAGCAAGATATGATAAGGATGAATTATGATAGTTAAAGCATGTTGCACTTGACGAAAAATCCAGCGTTTCACTCTCGGATGAAGCATATCAACATTCACTATCACTTTATAAGAGATGTAGTGGATGATGGTCTAATCTCACTGTCAAAGATTCATAGTGATGCAAATCCAACGAATGTATTAACAAAACCAATAACTCGAGATAAGTTTAACTGAAGCAAAACTTCTCTCGATTTTGAAGCTACGTAAAGAGTGGGAGGTTGGCAAGATCTCCAGGCATGATGTTCTTTGAAGTTCAGCACGTCTTCAAATGAAAGAATTGATGGATTGAAGCCCATGTAAAAAAAAGAAATCCAACCCACAGTGAGCTAGGCCCGCTGCCTGCAGCGCACGAGCACACGTGCTGCATGGCCCAGACGAGCGAGCGAGCTAGGCAGCCCAAGCCCAGGTGTGTGGCCTGCTGCCCAGGTGTGTGGCCTGCTGCATGCGTGGCCAGCGCACAGGCATGCGAACGCGTGCTGGTGTGCATGAAGATGCTTGACATGGCCGGTTCACCGGCCACATGGCGCAACCACATAGTCCACGCCCAAGGCATGGACCCTTAAGCGAAAATCTCGCCAAATGAGCGTGCATGGCACGCATTGCTTGGGTGGGAGTGCATTGAGTGCAGTTTTCTTACGGTGCATGCACTGGTAGTGCAATCCAATGATGGGCGGCTGCGCAATGGTCTTCATTCGATGGTCGAAATTAAGAAGAGTTATAATTGAAGCATGGAATCCTATTTTGGCTTGGTTTAGACTTCTTTTTGAGGTCTTTAAAAGGCCTGTGGCTATACTGCAAAGGGTATGCATCAGGGAGAGTCCAGAGAGACGTGAGCCCAAATTAAAAGGGAAGAGTCCTTCTCGTAAAAGGGAAAAAAAAATTCTTGTAAACTTTTTTTTCTCTCGTAATTTTATTTTTTCTTTTATGCCATGAAATAATAAAAAAAATATTGAGAAGGTCTTGGCTAGTTGACTGCCAAACCATATAAATTTAGCATACTTTTTTTTTCCTCATTTTATTATTTAATTATCTTTTTTTTTTATATTTTATGTTTGTTCAAAAAAAAAAATTTTATAAAATGACCTGTATTATTCACTGTGCTTGCATACCCTATGGGTTGAGATATGCTCGATTACCCCTCGATCGATTCTTTCATTCAAAACCAAAATCAGTGCAAGTGGGACAACCTTCTTCATGATAATAAGAAGGTCCGTAATTACAAAGCCCATGCCATGGCTTCCATCGTCTACAGCACTGCTAGAGACTGGCCCTCCTACTGGGTCATGGAGTGGTACAAGCTGAATTCAAAATGCAAGAGCATACAAAGGAGGCCAAGCGAAGGAGGGATGGCTGGGATGGAAGATATTGGCAGCGGCAGGAAGCAGGTCGGGTAGGAGGCATGGGAGAAGGAAGAAGGGATAATGGTGGTGCCAGGGGCAGTGATATCGATAGGGGCACTGAAGGATGTAATCGGGATCGACGTTTGTTGAGAATGAAGAAGAGCGATGGTGAGGCAGCACCAACGAGCATAGAGAAGATATGAGAAGAAGAAAAGAGATCAGGATGTGATCAAAATCGATATTTGCCGAAAAAGAAAAATAGTTATAGTGGAACGGTATCGATAAATACGAAAAAGATATGAGAATAAAAATAAAATAAAAAATTATTTTATAAAATAATAATATAATATAATATAATAAATAAATAAAATATTAAAAAATATTTATTATTAAAATTTTTTAAAAATTATAGATCGTATGAACTAGTTTATATAAATAAGTTAATAAATCATCGTGGGAAGAAACAAATCCGGCCTTCATCCTCGTGTATATTATAAATCGCCACAAAAAGTGGGCCCCGCTTTGTCGTGACTAAAATGGTTAAAAAAACAAAAAAAACTAGCCTCCGTTTGTCAGCATACCATAGGATGCAGAGACGACGAGGTAACACTGCATCTGCGCTGCACGTGTTGCGAAACACGAGTTTCGTCAGAGTTTTGTCCATGATGCACGGGCCATGGATATGATTCCATGGGACCCACTGTGGCATTAGCAGTTAAGATTTCTAGCAGGTCTCAGAAATTTCACCGTGTGAAATGACCCTTGAGGGTGGGGCTGGGTGACGTGTTTGTCTTCCTGGATGCTCGAAGCAATAGGTTGTCCCTTAGTTTGAGTCTTAATCTTGAGTTCGCACATTAGGTATGATATACTTCACCATGGTCATTTTTTATGGTTAAAATGGAATTTTCGTCCACCTAAGTTGGATTTAGTGCACTGGTTCGAAGAAAGACGAACAGGTTGGAATCTTCCTCTTCCTTTTTTTTTTTTATTTAAATCTTTATGCTTCTTATTAAAAGTTAAAGCCCGTGAGTTGCACGACAACGTAATAACAGTAATATACAAACCATAATACCATATGATAGTTACGGAAAATATGATATAATATGTATTAAATAATTTATAATATTATATGGATAAATAGTTTCATATGAAAAATTTACAAAACCTTTTAAGCCTTTATATGAGGAAGCCCATATCACTTTATAAAGGAGTTTATTATCCAATGGTTATATTATATATTATATAATAATATATATAATATAATATAATATATTTAAATAATTTATACTTGAACTTGGGTCTTAGTAAAATTCGGTTATTATGTTCTTGATTCAAATCTAGCCTCCACTGGTTATTATGTTTTTGATCTAAATCTGGCCTCCACTGATCCCAAGTCAGATGATTCAGAACAAATCAAAGCACAAAGAAGAAAACGTGAAAAAGAATCAAAATTCTTCGTAGTGATAAAGGTGGAGAAGAATCAAAATTCTTCGTAGCAGTGGAGAGTATTTTTTAGAAGAATTTAATAAACTTTATGATGGATATGAAATTATTTATTAAAGAACTGCACCTTACTCATCACAACAGAATGGATTAGCAGAAAGAAAAAATAGAACTTTAGTTTATATGACAAATGCAATGCTTTTAAATGCTAAATTATCTTAAAATCTGTGGACTGAAGCTTTACTAACAGCATGTTATATACATAATATAATTCTTTCAAAAAAATTATAAAAATCATCCTATAAAATCTGAAATAAAAGAAAGCCCAATTTAGACTATTTTAAAGTGTGGAGTTGTCTTGCCTTTTATAAAGTACTAGACCCACAAATACCTAAACTAGGTCCTAGAGGTATCAAAAATATTTTTGCTGGTTATGCACAACATTCAAAAGCATATAGACTTTTAGATTTGCAATCAAATATCATTGTAGAATCTGTACATGTTGAGTTTTTTTTTAAATAATTTTTTATTTGATTTATGTGAACTACGTTTGAATGATAAAGCATCTAATTCATTTGTGGATAAGAGCCCATGTGAGACAACCGAAAAGAGGAAACTTATTGATGCTCAAATCAAGCCTAAAAGAAGTTAAAGAATCAGAAAAGAAAAATACTTAGATTCTAAATTTATTTTCTCTCAATCAATTATTTTTCTTGTAGAAGAAAATAAAACCACGATACTAAGAAAAATACCCATTTTGTTAAATGTGGAGGATGATCCTAAAATATTTCAAAAGACTATATTCTCTAGAGATTCAGCCTTTTAAAAAGAATCTGTAAGTGATGAAATGGATTCAATAATGTCCAATAATACATGGATTTTAGTGGATTTATCTCCTAGATCAAAGCCAATTAGGTATAAATAGATATTTAGAAAGAAATATAATATTAATAATTCAGTTTAAACCTTTAAAGCAAGGTTAGTAGTAAAAGGATTCTCTCAAAGGGAAGGAATAAATTATTTCGATACATATGCTCTAGTAACAAGAATAACATCTATAAGAGTACTAATTGCTTTAGCATCTTTTTACAAATTGCATTTGTACCAAATGGATGTTAAGATAGCATGAAGATCTAAGTGAAGAAGTATATATGGAATAGCCAGAAAGATTTATACTTTATAGTAATGAAAAGAAAGTTTACAAATTGATAAAATCTCTTTATGGACTGAAACAAGCTCCAAAGCAATGGCATGAGAAATTTGATAATACAATACTATCAAATAATTTTATGCACAATAGTGCAGACAAGTGTATTTATTTCAAGTTCACCAAAGATTATGGTATCATTATATGTCTTTATGTTGATGACATGCTAATTTTTGGTATTAACATACTTGAAGTTTTGGAAACTAAGAAGCATATAACTTCTATATTTAAAACAAAAGATTTTAATAAAGTAGATACAATCTTGGGTATTAAGATCAAAAGGGACAATAGATGATTTCTTTTAACTCAATCTCATTATATTAAAAAGATGCTACAAAAATTTAAGCATCTAGGAGTAAAAAAAGCAAGTACTCCATATGATCCAAGTTTGAAGTTAACAAAAAATACAGAAAGAGCGATGGCTCAATTAGAATACACAAGTTTAATAGGGAGCATGATGTATATATGCAATGCATTGTATTAGAACAGATATTGTATTTGCTATATGCAAACTTTCAAGATATACAAGTAATCCCAGTACTCTTCATTAGAGAGCCATAGCAAGAATACTTGCATATCATAAAAAAATTAAAGAACTAGCACTTTGTTATAATGGTTTTCTAATTGTATTGAAAGGATATATTGATGCAAGTTGGATAACAAGTGCTAATGATAACAAATCCACTTCTAAATGAATTTTTATATTGAGAGGAGGTGCTATTAGTTGGGCATCTAAAAAGCAAATTTGTATTACCTACTCAACCATGGAATCTAAATTTATTACATTAGCAGCTGCTGGAAAGAAAGTAGAATGGCTAAGAAATATACTGTTAGATATAGAGTTATGGTCACAACCAATGCCAGCCATTCCAATACATTGTGATAGTAAGATAATAATGTCTAGAGCTTATAATAAAATCTATAATAAAAAAATTTAGATATATAAGTCTGCGATATGAATATGTGAGAGAGTTGATTTCAAATAGTACCATGACTATTATATTCGTAAGATCTTGTAAGAATTTGGCTGATCCTCTTACAAAGAGACTGCCAAGAGATGCAGTCAAATCAACATCTAGTGGAATGAAACAAAATCCTTTAATCATAGGATACCGGTAATGGAAACCCAACTTTGACTAGATAAAATCTATACTCAAAGTTTAATCAATAATAACAAGTTACTATTGTATCTCAAGAAAGCATTGAAATTGTATAAATTATTAAAACTCTACTAGAATGTTAGTGCTACATTAGTGAGTTCGAAGGATGAGTGAAAATATTTACTCTTAATAGAATCAAAGTTTAAACTAATAACTCCATCTATATGAATATAGAAGTGGTGCCGCCTCTAGCAAAAGTTCAAGAGTTGCCTTTGAATATATTCATGAATCCAGAAAGAGCACATGGCCATTAAAGTGCTAAAGCTAGTATGAACATCATGATAACTAACAAATATCATGTGTGTGATATTTTCAATTTTGATAGGAGTTATGGTTTAATCGTTAGGACACCAATAAATGCATCAAAACTTTAAAATACTTATACTAATTGAAAGTTTAATCCTTAAGGATACTTTTTTGTATGCATGGTATTATGTGAAGAAATATTACAAACTAATGGAGGATTGTTAAATAGTTTGTAATATTGTGTAGGTAAATAGCCCCACATGGAAAGTTTATAAAATCTTTTAAGTCTTTATATGAGGAGGCCCATATCACTTTATAAAGTAGTCTATTATCCATTGGTTATATATATATATATATATAATATTTAAATAACTTGGACTTAGACTTGGGTCTTAGTAAAATTTGGTTATTTTGAATAGTTATTTTATTTTGCCAACAGGCACAACCGTTCCTAAGAAGAGGATTGTCTGCAATTCCTACTTTGTGCGGGCAATAAACTTTTCAAGAAAAGTGTAGAATACACGCCTCAAGCCTTATACTAATTTTCTTAATAATATGTAGTTGAGTATAAGTTAAAAAAAATAACTAGGAAACATAAATAGAGAAATGACTAATTTAAATTTGAAGTACAATAATTTATTGACGTCCAATAAAAAATCTAGATATACTTCTATTATATACAAATGTAGAAGTTGGAGGATTTTATTTTATTTAAAAATTAAATAAATTTTATTTTTATATGGATCATTTTATGACTAGAATTTTGCGAACTCTACAATCAAAATTTTATAAGAACTTTAGTATTTTTATTTTTAAGTAATTTTTATTCAAATTTTGGATTATTTAAGTAAATTTATTATTATATTAATTGAGAATATAGTTTGTGTTGGGGATAAATCCCGCTCCTGCCGAAGCCCGGCCCGACGCTCAGCCCAATGTAACTAGTAGCCGCTGAAGAGCTATAGCGCCAGGCGCCAGGCCGAGCCCCTATCACGGCCGAACTGCCTAGAGGCCGAACTCCCCTGCGCCAAGGTCCGGGCCGAACTACCTAGCTACCGAACTCCCCAGCGCCAGGCTCCGGGCCGAACTCCCACCGCCAGCCGAACTTCCTGAGGGCCGAGCTCCTTGGACTCCAAGCGGCCGAGCTTCAATGAAGTCCTCCAAGCGGCCGAACTCCTCCGGGCCGACTCCAAGCGGTCGAGCTTCAATGAAGTCCTCTCAGCGGCCGAACTCCTTCGGGCCGACTCCAAGCGGCCGAGTTTCGATGAAGTCATCTCAGCGGCCGAACTCCTCAGCAGTCGTCACTTAGGAGCCCGAACTCCTCAGCAGCCGTCACTGGGCCGAACTCCTCAGCGGTCGCCCTCATCAAACTTCGGCCGATCGAGCTCCTACCGAACTCTCAAGTGTCCAAGCCTCAGCCCAAGCCCAACAGCCGGCCGAACCACAGACGGCCGAGCTTCGGCTTCTCAGCACTCGAACTTTTCTGCGGACGAGCCTTAGCCGCATACCTCTTGCCAGATGCCTATGGGAGCCGAACTCCCTCCTATCTTCCTCTTCGGGAGCCCGAACTCCTCCGAAATGGGCACACGACGAAGGCCTTCAACCCTTCATCCATCAGTCAGTCCACCGCGGGCGATAGCGACCCACTGCCAGGCGGCGATGGCTGTCACCCTCAATCCGCCGCACATGGCACCAGTGGGACTGACTCCGCCGGACCTCGAGCGGCCCGTCAGCACGCGGCTGCAGTTATCACCATCAAGCTCCACTATATAAAGGACCCTCCCGACACGCTAAGGCTAAGCTCTCTGGATTCTTGACTTTCTAAGCTCCGGAACTCATTCCGAGCACTCCATTACTGTTGGTCGGAAACTAACTTGACCGTCGGAGGGTCCTGCCGGAGCCACCACCCCACCGGTTCCGGTCGGGACTTCGTTTTGCAGGTCCCCGGCGGCCTCGATTGCGGCGACCTCCGGCGGCGACGGATTTCTGCACCAACAGATTGGCGCTAGAGGAAGGGCCCCGAACCTTCGAGGTTCCCTTGTTCTTAAAGGAGTGCTCGGCGACGATTTTCCGCCCCTGCTCCGGATCTCTCTTCTCCCTCTTCAGAATTCCTTCTCTGAAAAGAGGAAATGCCCCCCAGAAGGGCTTCGACGCGGCGCTCGACGGCTTCAGCAGCTCGATCCCCTCCGAGTCCGTCCGTCCCTGCTCCGGCCCCGGTGACTCAGCCCCCATCTATAACCGCAGTAGATACGGAGCAGTTCAACCAGCTCATCCAGCACGTTCGCGGTCTCACCGAGGCGGTGCTGCACCAACAAGTCCCAGTGCCAGCCCGACCGGCGCGGGACTCTCCGAAGTCGGATGATCCAGTCCAAGAGCGACCGGCCTGGGCAGCCCGACCTCCGATACCCGGATTGGGGAGGCGGAGGAGGGAGAGCCCTCGTTCGGATCATGGATCGACCAAGGGTGAAGCCTCGCGCCCATCTCACCAGAAAGCCTTGGAGATCAGAGACCGTGAGGACCTGCTGGGCCAAAGGCTCTTGGAAATGAACCGACGAATTGAAGAACTTCGTCCCCCCTCGCGTGGTGATGACGTTTGTGCAGACCCTCCTTTCTCGCAGAAAATCATGCAAGAACCTGTTCCACCGACCTTCGAGCTCCCTCAACTGGAAAGCTACGATGGAACTTCTGATCCGGTTGATCACCTGGGGGCCTTCCGGGCCATGATGCTGCTTCACGGCGCTTCAGATGCCGTGCTGTGCCGAGCCTTCCCATCTACCTTAAAGGGAGCAGCGAGGAACTGGTACTCGGCGTTGAAGCCCAACACGATCTTCTCGTTCGACCAGATGAGCAGTCGGTTCGCGGCCCACTTCATCAGCAGCCGACGACCGAGCCGAGGTTCAGATTTCTGATGAGCGTCAAGCAGAAGCAAGGGGAATCCATCCGGACTTACGTCACTCGATTCAACGCCGCAGCATTGAAAGTCCGGGACCTGGACCAGTCTGTCGCGATGGCCGCACTTAAGGGCGGTCTTCAGAAAAATAACTTGCTGTTCTCTCTGGAAAAAAGGTATCCCAGGGACTTCGCCGACCTGCTGGCTCGAGCCAAGAGATATGCCCGTGCGGAAGAAGCCTTCAAGTTGAAAGATGAGGAGCTCGTCAGAAAGGACCGGCCGGCGGACGAGGAAGAGCTGGGTGAAGCTCAGCTGCACTCGCAGACCCCCTACGAAAGCAGGCGGGCCCAAACTCCTCGAACTCGCCCTGATAAAGAGGCGCGAAGGAGTCCTCCTCCCGGAAGGTTCCGCCGCTATGCCCCCCTCAACGCTCCTCGAACCCAGATTCTCACCGAAGTAAAACACCAGCTGCCAAGACCGGAAGGATTACGATCTCCCCCAAACAAGCGCGATCGAAATAAGTACTGCCTCTACCATCACGACCACGGCCACGACACGGAGGGATGCATCCAGCTCCGGAGACGAAAGTTGAGGAGCTCGTCAGAACGGGTCGGCTGGGTAAATTCCTCCGGTACCGGCCTGAAGCAGAAAAAGATCGGCTAAGGGCGCTGCCGTAGCCAGAGACTGCAAGAAGGTCGGCCACCTTACGGCGTCGTTCACATTGCCCCTGGGAAGATCTCGGTGCATCAGCGATTCGCCGTCTCCCAGCAACAAGAGCCTGCACCAAATTAAGGAGTTCAGCATGAGGAGGTCGTCCACCCCGGAACTTATTGCCGAAGAAATACGGAGGAACAACGTTATCACGATCTTGAAATACAGAATTTGGGGGATGCGCTACTAGTAACTTCCTTTCAATAAAATTTCTTTCTTTCGATAATATTATTCCTGGGTGCGAAAACCATGTAGTGACAGGGAAAAAACGGCCAACCTCGGTTAGGAACTGGAGGAGAACCTCGTCCTAACACGAGCACCAACCTCGGCCGTAGGAGATAAGATCTCCCCCGAGGGAAGCTCGGCTGCAGGAGATAAGATCTCCCCCGAGCGCGCACTTCACTTCGGCTGCAGGAGATAAGATCTCCCCCGAGGGAAGCTCGGCCGTAGGAGATAAGATCTCCCCCGAGCGCGCACTTCAACCTCGGCTAGAGATAAGATCTCTCCCGAGCGACCGTTGACAACCTCGGCTAGAGATAAGATCTCTCCCGAGCGATCGAAAACAACCTCGGTTAGGAACAGGAGGAGAACCTCGTCCTAACACGAGCACCAACCTCGGCTAGAGATAAGATCTCTCCCGAGCGACCGTTGACAACCTCGGCTAGAGATAAGATCTCTCCCGAGTGACCGAAACAACCTCGATTAGGAACAGGAGGAGAACCTCGTCCTAACACGAGCACCAACCTCGGCTAGAGATAAGATCTCTCCCGAGCGCATTGACAACCTCGGCTAGAGATAAGATCTCTCCCGAGCGACCGTTGACAACCTCGGCTAGAGATAAGATCTCTCCCGAGCGACCGAAACAACCTCGGTTAGGAACAGGAGGAGAACCTCGTCCTAACACGAGCACCAACCTCGGCTAGAGATAAGAATCTCTCCGAGCGACCGTTGACAACCTCGGCTAGAGATAAGATCTCTCCCGAGGACCTAGAGATAAGATCTCTCCCGAGCGACCGAAACAATCTCGGTTAGGAACAGGAGGAGAACCTCGTCCTAACACGAGCACCAACCTCGGCTAGAGATAAGATCTCTCCCGAGTGACCTTGACAACCTCGACTAGAGATAAGATCTCTCCCGAGCGACCGTTGACAAACACGAGCACCAACCTCGGCCGCAGGAGATAAGATCTCCCCCGAGGGAAGCTCGGCTACAGGAGATAAGATCTCCCCCGAGGGAAGCTCGACCGTAGGAGATAAGATCTCCCCCGAGCGCGCACTTCAACCTCGGCTGCAAGATAGGAGGTCTCCCTCGAGTCAACTTCAACTGATGAGGATAATGTCGCCCTCCGAGGAGCTCGAATCCGACCTCGACCGAAGGAGGCGAGATTTACTTCGGCTTCAACATCAGCTTCATCGACTTTAGCTGGAAACGAGTTCCATTTCAACTCCAAACATCGACTGGAGATGAGGTCTCCCCCGAGCTTCAGCTGCAACAAATGCGGAGCCTGGAAGAAGACTTCGGCAGTCGCCTGTTTTGGTACTCCCTTCCCTCAATTTTTGAACTCGGGAGTGGGGGGGCTACTGTTGGGGATAAATCCCGCTCCTGCCGAAGCCCGGTCCGACGCTCAGCCCAATGTAACTAGTAGCCGCTGAAGAGCTATAGCGCCAGGCGCCAGGCCGAGCCCCTATCACGGTCGAACTGCCTAGAGGCCGAACTCCCCTGCGCCAAGGTCCGGGCCGAACTACCTAGCTGCCGAACTCCCCAGCGCCAGGCTCCGGGCCGAACTCCCACCGCCAGCCGAACTTCCTGAGGGCCGAGCTCCTTGGACTCCAAGCGGCCGAGCTTCAATGAAGTCCTCCAAGCGGCCGAACTCCTCCGGGCCGACTCCAAGCGGCCGAGCTTCAATGAAGTCCTCTCAACGGCCGAACTCCTTCGGGCCGACTCCAAGCGGCCGAGTTTCGATGAAGTCGTCTCAGCGGCCGAACTCCTCAGCAGTCGTCACTTAGGAGCCCGAACTCCTCAGCAGCCGTCACTGGGCCGAACTCCTCAGCGGTCGCCCTCATCAAACTTCGGCCGACCGAGCTCCTACCGAACTCTCAAGTGTCCAAGCCTCAGCCCAAGCCCAACAGCCGGCCGAACCCCAGACGGCCGAGCTTCGGCTTCTCAGCACCCGAACTCTTCTGCGGACGAGCCTTAGCCGCATACCTCTTGCCAGACGCCTATGGGAGCCGAACTTCCCTCCTATCTTCCCTCTTCGGGAGCCCGAACTCCTCCGAAATGGGCACACGACGAAGGCCTTCAACCCTTCATCCATCAGTCAGTCCGCCGCCGCGGGCGATAGCGACCCACTGCCAGGCGGCGATGGCTGTCACCCTCAATCCGCCGCACACGGCACCAGTGGGACTGACTCCGCCGGACCTCGAGCGGCCCGCCAGCACGCGGCTGCAGTTGTCACCATCAAGCTCCACTATATAAAGGACCCTCCCGACACGCTAAGGCTAAGCTCTCTGGATTCTTGACTTTCTAAGATCCGGAACTCATTCCGAGCACTCCATTACTGTTGGTCGGAAACTAACTTGACCGTCGGAGGGTCCTGCCGGAGCCACCACCCCACCGGTTCCGGTCGGGACTTCGTTTTGCAGGTCCCCGGCGGCGCCCGACGGCCTCGATTGCGGCGACCTCCGGCGGCGACGGATTTCTGCACCAACAGTTTGTATTATTAAGCTTTAAGAATATAGAATATTAAGTTTTCCTCTACCTCTTCCTTATTCTCTTGCTCTTATTTTCTTCTTTTTCCTCCTTTTCTTGTCGCTCTTTCTACCTTTTGTCTTGTGTCACTTCTCTAAATGACTGATTTAATTCTAATATAGAAAATTAATCTATGAGGATTATTAATTTGTTATTAATTATTGGAATCATTGTGGATGGATCTCGATAAAGTTGAGGAACCAAATCTATGATATTGAAAGCTAAATAATGTATCAAACTTCTAAAGCCCTTAATTTAGTCATAATATTTGATTGAGAATCATTTTTTTGAAATCACATAATTTTTCAAGATATAAAATATAATATCTCTAAAGGTTCAACTCATTTAGTGATCACATATAAATTCCATCATTTATGTCTTTAAACCAATGGTCAAAACAAAAAAATAAAATTCTTTTTGGAAAAAAAATTAACTAGACATTTATCTCAATCTAGAAAGAATTAACTGAAGCAACTAAAAATAAAGTTAAGTAGAAATCAAATCTATCTCAAGTAGAAATCAAATCTATCTTATATATAAATTTTATTCTTTATGATTATTTTTATTAGCCATGTCTATCTTACAAAAATTATAATCTCTATTAACTAGAAAAAGAATCTAACCTGGATGGACCTCACTAGTGTAAATAGAGAATTTGCAACTCAATTTTTTAAATATGAGTAATAAAATTAAAGAGGGAAATGGTAGTGCCCATGAGGGTCAAATATTTCTGGTGGAAGGTGATGTAGAACAAACTTCCAAGGCTTTTCTAGCCAATAGGGGAATCATATCTGAATATTCTTCAAGCTATGACCTATGTCCTAATATAATTGAACATATCAATCATGTGCCAGTAGGGTGTGCTTATACTACAGATTATTGGCTACTACTCTAGAATGAGCTTTTAATGGAGATTATGCCTAGCTCTTTCCCAGGCTTGGTGGACTTACCGTCTGCTGTTAAGGTGTAGAAGAGGTTGCAATCTATGTTGGTAATTGATGCTTGGCTAATTTGGACAAGATATAATGAGAGATTTTTTCAAACTCTATGTCAATCTCGATTTTAATTAATGAGATGAATCTCTGCTTTTGTTATTCAACAAGATATTTTGGTGCACTCAGATAACTTTAATATTCCATTTAGGTGCTGAAGTAACTATTCCTTATTCATCATGGAAAGAGATTCAAACTCCATTATTACTTGGTTACCTCCCCTTTGGAAGCATTAAAGTTAACTTTGATACAACAGTCAATATGGATAAGGTATCAGCAAGGTTTATCATTAGAAATTTAGGAGGTGAGCTTATGAGAGCTGAAGGTAAGTATTTATCCTATTTCTTGGTGCACTAAGCTAAGTTTACGGCAGCTTGGGTGAGTCTTATCCTTTATTTGGTTGAGATCATGAGAGGATGGATGGATGGAGTTGGATAGGCAGATAGCCTACATTTGCCATTTGGTTAAAAGGTTATAGGAAGGATGAATGAAAAAGAAGGGATTGTCCATTCATTTTGATCCATCAATTTGCATCATCCTAAATTGGAAGGATGAAGGATGGATGAAGCATTGATAAAATTATTCCTTATTAGCTTTTTCCATAAAATTATATTACTTCTTCATTTTTTTCATTCATATTATTATATATATTTATCTATATATAATTAATTATATACTATTAAATTTTATTACTAATTATTTTAATTTGAGTACATAATTTTCATAATTATAATTAAATAATTAAAATTATCTTCTATTTTTCTATTTATATTTATTATTTTTTTTAATTAACTATTTGTATAATATTAATTGACTAATTAAAATAAATTATAAATTATTTATTTATATAATTAATATATATAATTAATTCATAAAATTATGTCTTAAATTAACATAAATTAAAATATGATATTTATATATTTTTTATATAATTATATATTATAAAAATTATAAGTTTATACATTATTTACTTTTTTAGTATAAATAAATATTATAAATTGATAATAATAATATTTTTATCAAAGTATAGTTTAGTAAAAGTATTATATAAGTATGATCCGTACATCCTTCTCTCATTTTTTCTATAACAATAAAAGGAGAGAAACATTTTTATTTATCCTTTGATGTTTCACTAAACATATGAGAAGATGGATGGATCTTTCATCCATCCTCTCTCCTATCTATCTTTCCTCATCCACTCATCCTTCGTACCAAACAAAAATCCATCCATCCTCTCTCCTATCCATTCTTTCTCATCCACCATCTTTCATTCAATCCATCCCTTCTTAACAAACAAAGGATTAGGGCAGCTATGGTGGTCCTCAATGCATATAATATTTATTTGAAGGAAGATTCTACCTTTGTTATTTCTTGTGTTGCAAACAACGATAGCATCGAGAGTTGGGTGCACACTCTATATATTGAAGGATATTCACCTAGAAAGCTAGGTAAAACATATTTAATTATTTCTATTGCATTAAGGATCCATGGGCTGCTGATGTGGTTGAAAAAAAGCACCAACTCTCAAGACCATCATGATGGCGATGGAAACCTGTAAGAGAAAGTTCATATGCCAGAAGATTTTTCGATGGAGAACTCTCCAATATTTAAGTTAATCAAAACTTAAACACAGTGGAATGAAGAGAGAGAGAGGGCTTAGGATAGCATGGCCTAACCTCAACTCAACTTGAGCTTATCTTGAGAATCTTTTTTTTACTTTTTTATATAGAGGAACGTTAAATTTTATTATGCCCTAGTTCCATTGATTGTTAGGATAGAAAATATATATATAATAATATATAATATTTTTAATATTTTTTTATAATAAAATATTATTAAAATTATTATAATAAAATTTAGTTTTTTAGCATTAAAATGTATTTGATACATGTATTCCATCTGTACATGTATATATAGGCATGTGTCTCTTATTATTATTACACATTAAATCAGTGAAATATACGATGCTAATCACGAATATGACTTCATAGTGTCCGTAATTGGATGATGAATATAACAAACAAATTTTTAAAGAAAAACATCTTGAAGTAGTTCACGTGCAAGAGAAGGCTGGCTCTGTACGTCATAATTTCTTAATTCATAAAATTCTGAGTTTGTAACTTTTGTCTTTATCACAAAGGTTGGTAGCGTTGCTTATGCCAATGGACACATAATTATATTTTAAGTTGAAGGCCCATTTACAAATCCAATGAAGTGACTAGAAAAAGGTTTTTATATAAACATCAATGGAGAAGAATGGTCGAACCTATACCATCTACTTTCCTCTGTTAAGATGCTTAGGCAAGTATTAATTAATCAAATGGACTCGGTGTTGAAAATTGCGAAGTGGATGGTTGAAGTGACGATCATAATGTTATGGCAATATAATATTAATCTTGCATGGCACTTTTACGTTGCTGTCATGGAAATGCCAAAGCTAAAACAAGCTTAATTATCAGTAAAGCATGCACGTACCTTTTCATCTGCAGCACTTTATTGATCTTGATTTGATGCTATATGTCGGCATGACAACCATGGTACCTGATTATTTTTCTTCTTCGTCCTTTTCTTTGGATACAAACAGATGTTCACATGGTAAGGCATCCTTTTTCTCTCTCTTTTACTTTTGAGTTACGGCAAGCATTTGGTATCTAATGCTTCTGAGCTGCAATAAACATGAGATGAAGGAAAGACTGCAATGCTTTTCCGCATCTTGGGTCTGGACAAAAGATATTATGCGATAGCATAACATGCCATCATATATACTCCATATATATGCTAGCTAGTTGAACCAGCCAAGCAGGAGATATGGTTGCCCATATTACCTACGTTGTAACCGAGAGTTATATTTTGTGATTTTATTTGACCTATTGTTTTGTTGATATTATTTCTCTATTTGTTTGAGTTTTTCTTCTCTTTTCATTTTTTGGTTAAGAATTTGGTAGGCAGATTTTACAATTTTATTTTCCAAGATCTAAAAATTGTGACAGCTGGCTAAATTGAACAGCCAAAGATAGCACGAAGTCCATCTTACGTAGACCCAAAGCCCGCCCAGTCTCCACAGGCTTGAGTTGCCTTCCTACATTGGCCCATCTTGGAAAAACTCATCTTGCATATATAATTACGTATGTGCGTTGTGTGAGTGTAAAATGAATGCACAAGTGCGAGGCTGTGGACTTGATTTATTAATGCACCAAAATCTATTAGATGGACTCATAGAAAATAGGCTATATAACGAGGGGCAGTCCTTTCTCGAAAACAACTAACTCCTAAAACAATAAACCTCGCCACTTAGATAAACTAGAGTTTAGAGTTTACCGATATAAGTGAAGCTACTTAGACTTGGGTCCATTTAGAAAGCGAAAAAGAAAAAAAACATACATACAATTAATCAAGCCTCCGTTATTCTCAGCCAGAGTTGCTCCAATACGCGGGAATCCGCACCATTTTTAAGTCACCGGTATTAATAAATGTACTGCATCATCTCATCAATGACTTTGGGTGTTATCTTTCATGGTTATGTCAACTATTGGATCATGCACTCCAACCATCTAATTTCATCCATCTGCATAAATCTCCAAGCAACCATTCTAACGACTGACATTATGAAAAAAAAGATGAATCATTATTCTTTCATGCAAAAGATACAACCCAAACCCCTCATCAGGAATTATCGGCTATGGATAGCTGTTCATTTCCACATTTCTCACACCTCTCATGAAGGTAACTGTTGATGTAGAAACTGATCGTTGTCGAAATCCACTGGAGTGGAGGTCGATGAGATCGCCATCGGGGACTTGCAAAATAAAGTCCCATCTGAAGCCGGTGGAGGTTAGCTCTGGTAGGATCCTCCGACGATCAAGTCAGCTCTGGCCAACAGAAATGGAGTGCTCGGGAATGAGTTTCGAAGCTTGGAGAAGAAGATGAGAGCTTAGAGATCAGAGATTTGAGATTAGCGTATCTAAAGGGTCCTTTATAGGCGGAGCTTAATTGATGGTGATAACCATACCGCCTGGTAGAGAGCCGTTGAGGCCGCATGGAGTTCGGTCGAAGAGGAAGGCGTTGTCAGGCGGATAGTGATAGCCATATTGGTAGGTCATGGGCCGCATGGGGCTAGTTACGAAGAGAGTGGTGCCATCAGTAGTGGCGGCCATATCGTCCGGTCTTATCATCTGTTGCAGACTGATGGCGATAGTTCGTTCAGAGGAGTTTAGACTTGTAGGAGAGTTCGGTTGAAGGAAAAGCTCGGAAGGAGCTCGGCCGTAGAGGAGTTCAGAGGAGCTCGGCTGGCTGAAGGGACGGCCGCTTGAGGAGTTCGGTCGAGGGACGACCGCTGAGGAGTTCAGGCGCTGAAAAATTTTATTAAAGCCCGACTGCTGGGAGTCCAAGAAGCCCGATCGCTAAGTAGTTCGGCCGGCTGAAGGGGTTCGGTCCGGATGCTGGAAGTCCGAAGGAGCTCGGTCGTTGAGGAGTTCGGCCGACTGTAAGGGTTCGGCTAACATTCGTCTGCTGAAGCTCTTCCGTGGCTACTGATTGCATTAGGCTGAGCATCGAACTAAACTTCGGCAGGAGCGGGGTTTATCCCCAACATTGGCCCCCCCACTTCCGAGTTCGAGACTCGAAGGAAGGGAGTGCAGAAAAGGCGATTATCGAAGTCTTCTTCTGGACTCCGTGCTGGTTCAGATCGAAGCTCGGGGGAGATCTCATCTTCAGCTAAAGTTGATATTGAAGTTGAAGCCTAGGGTAGATCCCATTTCCAATCGAAGTTGAGGTAGGCCTCGTCCGCTGCGATCGAAGTCGGAGGTTGAGCTCCTCGGGGGCGATATTGTCTCCAGCAGCCGAGGTTAATATGGACGCTCGGGAGAGATCCTATCTCTAGCCGAGGTCGAAGTTAAAGCTCTCCCGCCGAGGTTGGCCCGATCACTTGGAAGAGATCTTATCTCCTTTAGCCGAGGTTGCCTCGGGGGAGATCTCATCTCCTGCTGCCGAAGTTGGCCCGGACCCTCGGAGGAGATCTCATCTATCGCCGAGGTTGTCCACGGTCGCTCGGGAGAGATCTTATCTCTAGCCGAGGTTGACTCTGTCGCTCGAAAGAGATCTTATCTCTGGTCGAGGTTGTCAACGGTCGCTCGAAAGATATCTTATCTCTGGCCGAGGTTGTCAATGATCGCTCGGGAGAGATCTTATCTAGCCGAGGTTGACTCGATCGCTCGGAAGAGATCTTATCTCTAGCTGAAGTTGTCAACGGTCACTCGAGAGAGATCTTATCTCTAGCCAAGGTTGACTCGATCGCTCGGGAGAGATCTTATCTCTAGCCAAGGTTATTGCTCGCATTAGGATGAGGTTCTCCTTCTGTTCCTAACGGGCCCACGATCGCTCGGAAGAGATCTTATCTCTGATCAAGGTTGACTCGGTTGCTCGAAAGAGATCTTATCTCTAGCCGAGGTTGTCAATGGTCGCTCGGAAGAGATCTTATCTCTAGTCGAGGTTGTTGCTCGCATTTGGACGAGATTCTCCTCCTATTCTTAATAGGCCCACGATTGCTCGGAAGAGATTTTATCTCTAGCCGAGGTTGACTCGGTCGCTCGGAAGAGATCTTATCTCTAACCGAGGTTGTCAACGATCGCTCGGAAGAGATCTTATCTCTGATCGAGGTTGACTCGATAGCTCGGAAGAGATCTTATCTTTAGCCGAGGTTGTCAACGATCGCTCGAAAGAGATCTTATCTCTAACCGAGATTGACTCGATCGCTCGGAAGACATCTTATCTCTAATCGAGGTTGTTGCTCGCATTAGGACGAGATTCTCCTCCTATTTCTAACGGATCCATGGTCGCTCGGGAGAGATCTTATCTCTAGCCGAGATTGACTCGATCACTCGAGAGAGATCTTATCTCTAGCTGAGGTTGTCAACGGTCGCTCGGAAGAGATCTTATCTCTGATCGAGGTTGACTCGATCGCTCGGAAGAGATCTTATCTCTAGCTGAGGTTGTCAACGGTCGTTTGGGAGAGATCTTATCTCTAGCTGACTCTCGATCGCTCAGGAGAGATCTTATCTCTAACTAAGGTTGTTGCTCGCATTAGGACGAGGTTCTCCTCCTGTTCCTAACGGACCACGGTCGCTCAGGAGAGATCTTATCTCTAGCCGAGGTTGACTCGGTCGCTTGGGAGAGATCTTATTTCTAGCCGAGGTTGTTGCTTGCGTTAGGACGAGATTCTTCTTTTATTCCTAACGGGCCCACGGTCGCTCAGGAGAGATCTTATCTCTAGTCGAGGTTGACTCGATCGCTCGGAAGAAATCTTATCTCTAGCCGAGGTTGTTGCTCGCGTTAGGATGAGGTTCTCCTCCTGTTCCTAATGGGCCCATAGTTGCTCGGGAGAGATCTTATCTCTAGTCGAGGTTGACTCGATCGCTCAAAAGAGATCTTATCTCTAGCCGAGGTTGTTAACGATCGCTCGGAGAGATCTTATCTCTAGCTGAGGTTGACTCGGTCACTTGGGAGAGATCTTATCTCTGCCGAGGTTGTTGCTCGCGTTAGGTTGAGGTTCTCCTCCTGTTCCTAACGGGCCCACGATTGCTCGGGAGAGATCTTATCTCTAGTCGAGGTTGACTCGATCGCTCAAAGAGATCTTATCTCTAGCAGAGGTTGTTAATGATCGCTCGGGAGAGATCTTATCTCTAGCTGAGGTTGACTCGGTCACTTGGGAGAGATCTTATCTCTAGCCGAGGTTGTCAATGATCGCTCGAAAGAGATCTTATCTCTGGCCGAGGTTGACTCTCTCCCTCCATCTCGTCCTTTGTGAACGAGGCCTTCGTCTTTGCTCGCGTTAGGATGAGGTTCTCCTCCTGTTCCTAACGGGCAATTATTGACTACTTCTTCCCTATCATCGCATAGTTTTTGCATCCAGAAACAATATTATTGAAAGAAAAGAATTTTATTGAAAGGAAGTTACTGGCAGCGCATCCCCAAATTCTGTATTTCAGGATCGTGGTAGCGTTATTCCTCCGCGTCTCTTCATACGGGCGATCTTTTCTATCTTATGCTGGCCTCCTCAATTTGGAGCATGTTTCTCTTGACGCTGGGAGGTGACGAATCGCCGATGTACCTAGCCCCTCCCCGGGGTAACGTTGATGACGTCATGAGGTGGCCGACCTTGTAGTTTCTGGTTACAACAGCGCCCTTAGCCGATCTTCTCCTGCCGAAGAAATTTATCCAGCCGCTCCTTCCTGACGAGCTCTTCAATTTCATCTCGCAGCTGGATGCATTTCTCAGTATCGTGGCCGTGATCACGGTGGTAGAGGCAGTACTTACTTCGATCGCGCTTGTTTGAGAAGACCGTAACCCTTCTGATCTTGGTAGCTGGTTTCTAACTTCGATGAGAATCTGAGTTCGAGGAGCATTGAGGGAGGTATAGTCGCGGAATCTTTCAGAAGGAGGGCTTCTTTGCGCCCCTCTGTCGGGGCTTCCTCGGTGGCGAGCTCAAGGAGTTCGAACCCGCCTGCTTTCAGAGGGAGTCCGTGAGTGCGGCCAAACTTCGCTTGGCTCTCTATCATCTGCCAACCGCTCTCTTAAGGCTTCTTCGTCCTTCAACTTGAAGGCTTCTTCCGCATGGGCATATCTCTCAGCCCGAGCCATCAGATCGACGAAGTCCCTGGGATACTTTTTTTCTAGAGAGAACAGCAAGTCATTTTTTTGAAGGCCGCCCTTGAGTACGGCCATCGCAACAGACTGGTTCAAGTCTCGGACCTCCAATGCCGCGATGTTGAATCGGATGATGTAAGTCCGAATGGATTCCCCCCACTTCTGCTTGACATTCATTAGAAAATTCAAACCTCGACGGGGACGTCGGCTGCTGACGAAGTGAGCCACGAACTGACTGCTCATCTGATTAAAAGAGAAGATCGTACTTGGCTTTAATGTCGAGTACCAATTTCTAGCTACTTCCTTTAAGGTAGATGAAAAAGCTCGGCACAGTATGGCATCTAAAGCACCATGGAGTAGCATCATGGCACGGAAGGCCTCCAGATGATCAACCGGATCAGAAGTTTCATCGTAGCTTTCAAGTTGAGGGAGCTCGAAGTTCGATGGAATGGGTTCTTGTATAATTCGAAGGAAGAAAGAAGGTTCGACATGGACGTCGGCATGATGAGCCGGGATGACGTGGCCGAGTTCTTCAATCCGTCGATCCATCTCTCGCAGTCTGCGATCGAGGGCGTCGTCTTGGTTGCAGATCTTGGGGGGCTTCTGGCTACAAATGAGGAAGGTCTCCTCCAGAAGAGAACCGTGATCCAAACACGGATTCTCGGCTCTCTGTTTCTCCTTCTCAGGGGCGACAGGTACGTTGACCTTGGTACTCTTCCTTGGGACCGATTTCCAACATTTCGATGGTGGATTTTCTGATGGAGTTGCCACCGGGGGCTGTATGGCCTGCAATGCCTCCGTGAGGCCACAGACCTATCGGACAAGCAGGTCGAACTGCTTCACATCCACCGTGGATATAGATGAAACTCGAGCTGCCGGAGCTGAAGCAGAAACAGACGGATGTGGATGGGATCAGATCGCGGAGGCCACCGAGCGCCGAGTCGAAGCTCTCCTAGAGGCATTTTCTCTTCGGAAGAGAAAAGGAAGATCTCCGAAGAGGGAAGAGAAAAATCGTCACCGAGCACTCCTTTAAGAATAAGAAAACCTCGAAGGTTTGGGGTTCAGGCTCCTTCTTCTAGCGCCAATTTGTTGACGCAGAAATTGATCGTCATCGAAATCCACTGGCGTGGAGGCCGATGAGGTCGCCGTTGGGGATCTGCAAAACAAAGTCCCATATGGAGCCGATGGGGGGTGGCTCCGTCAGGACCCTCCGACGATCAAGTCAGCTCTGGCCAACAGGAATGGAGTGCTCAGGAATGAGTTCCAGAGCTTAGAGAAGAAGAGGAGAGCTTAGAGATCAGAGATTCGAGATTAGCGTATCTAGAGGATCCTTTATAGGCGGAGCTTAATTGATGGTGATGGCCATACCGCCTGGTAGAGAGCCGTTGGGGCCGCATGAAGTTTGGTACGAAGAGGAAAGCGTCGTCAGACGGATAGTGACAGCCATACTGGCAGGTCATGGGCCGCATGGGGCTGGTTATGGAGGGAGTGGTGTCGCCAGTAGTGGCGGCCATATCGTCCGGTCTTGTCGTCTGTTGCAGACTGATGGCGACAGTTCATCCAAAGGAGTTTGGACTTGTAGGAGAGTTCGGTTGAAGGAAAAGCTCGGAAGGAGCTCGACCGTAGAGGAGTTCAGAGGAGCTCGGTTGGCTGAAGGGACGGTCGCTTGAGGAGTTCGGCTGAGGGACGACCGCTGAGGAGTTCGGGCGCTGGGGAATTCCGTTAAAGCCCGACTGTTGGGAGTCCAAGGAGCCTGACCGCTAAGTAGTTCGGCCGGCTGAAGGAGTTCGGTCCGGACGCTGGGAGTCCGAAGGAGCTCGACCGCTGAAGAGTTCGGCCGATTGTAAGGGTTCGGCTAACACCCGTCTGCTGAAACTCTTCCATGGCTACTGATTGCATTAAGTTGAGCATCGAACTAGACTTCGGTAGGAGCGGGGTTTATCTCCAACAGTAACTAACTTAAAATTTGGATTGCCAATATGGTCATTGTCCAAAACTACTACAAGGCTAAAGTCCTATTAGTGAATGAAGCCATGGCCTGACCCGACCTGAAGCATGATCCTACCTAACCCGGTTGGAACCATAACCTGCCCGACCGAACCCAACAATCCGAGATGACTTGGAAACGCACCTAGAATCGTTCTCACCTATTCCAGATTGAAGAGTGTGCTAAAATATTTTAAGGATTGTATATCACATATGATGCTCACATATATTCTCTCCTTCAACTATGCTAATACATACTTCTTGATGGCTTGCCATCTCAGTTATATATGTGATTCACATGACAGATGAGCAACAAAACATTGCTCCCATTTGGATTTGGCTGCTCCCAGAGCTCTTCTTCAATCCTATCTCCCTCATTGCCCTCCTGATCTCCTCTGCCTTGGACCAATTACCAACCTCAGCATATATCATTGACAATAATGTAAAGTTTGCTGCATTCTCTGGTTCAGAATTGATCAGCCACAAGGCCAACTGCTCTGCCACCTCAAATCTGCCATGGGTCCTGCAAGCTGACACCAATGAACTCAAAATTTTGGGACTTGGTTTCATGTGCATATTTCTTATGACATCGCAGGCATCTTCAAGCTTTCCAGATTTCCCCAAAAGATCAATATAGCAAGCATAATGCTCTTGACTCAAAAGAATGTCACAACTTCTGCCTAAGTTATCAAATAGCCTCCTTGCCTCATCAACAAGACCCGAGTGGTTACATGCTGATAAAACTGCAAGAATTGTGATGCCATCAGGTTTGACTCCCATATCTAATATCTCATTAAAAAGCCTCAAGGCATCATATCCATGACCATGCAGACCATAGCCTGCAATCATACTACCATATGAGATTGAATCCCTTATTGGCATCTCAGAAAAGATTCGGATGGAAGAATCTAGACATCCACTTTTAGAATACATATCCATGAGAGAATTTCTAACAATAGCATCTGAAATAAGGCCAGATTTTAGAATGTAGCCATGTACTCCTTGCCCATAACCAATGGATGAGAGGCCAATGCAGGCAGCAATCACTGTCAGCATTGTGACCGAGTTTGGTTTGATCCCATCTTTCTTCATCCTATGCAGAAGTTTCATTGTTCCAACATAGTCGCTATTCCTAGAGGAGTTTGCCAACATCGAGCTCCATATGACAACATCTCTTTCCTCAGCTCTCTCAAAAACAAGGGAAGCCAGATTAAATGCTCCCTTGCATCTACCATACATGTCTATCAGAGCTCCAATTATTCGAGGTTCCAACTCGAACCCATGTCGGTAAACATGGCCATGGATCTCTATCCCATGCTTCAAAGCACCCAATGCACCACAAGCTGGTAAGACGGTAACTAGTGTTGCCCTGTTTGGTTTAATTCCTTCCACTGCCATCTCTCGAAACATCTCAAGTGACACATCATGAACTCCATTTGTGCTGCAGCCTGTGATCAATGCTGTCCAAGAAATAACATTTCTCTCGGGCATCAGACTAAACACCTTTAGAGCAGCACCCAAATCTTGGCATCTCGAGTACATGTCAACCAAGGCGGTAGGCAAGAGAACGCACGCCTCAGATGCTCCATTATGAATTGCATGAGCATGAGTGGCTCTTCCAAGGCTCAAATTCTGTACATGACCGCAAACTGAAAGGACGGCAGCAAGCAGCTCGGGCTTTAGCGTGCATCCCACCGAGTGCATCTTCCGGACCATTTCCATGGATTCAAAGGTATACCCATTTCTGATGTAGCAATTTATCATGGAATTCCAAGTGATGGTGTCTCTCAGTGGCGCTGTATCAAACAGTAGGCGTGCGGAGTCAATCATGGAGTGCTTTGAGTACACGGAAAGAAGGGAGTTCATGGTTACGGCGTCTGAGATGAGGCCGGTCTTGAGGATGGTGCAATGGAGCTGGAGGGCGAAGGCGAGGGATTGTGGGGAAGAGCAAGCTTTGAGAAGGGAGGGGAGGAAGGATGGGGTTCCATGGATTCCGGAGGAATGGAGTTGTTTGTAGAGCAAAAGCGCTTCTTGGATTGGTCCACCGGAAATCACTTCCAGGATCTTTTTGCTCGAAGCCCCGGCGAGGCAGCTGGCGGGTTGGTTCATTGAATCATTGGTCTCACAGTCCGGTGGAGATTATACGGCCAACTCCCAATACCTAGTAAATGTGAAAGTGGTTATTGATTGTTATTATTAATTAAAACAGTTTTAGCTGCAAGGTTCACCAGCTTCGTTGTAGTCTAGTTGGTTAGGATACTCGGCTCTCACCCGAGAGACCCGGGTTCGAGTCCCGGCAACGGAAGAAAAGCATTTTTATGAAAATTCCCTTTTTTTTTTTTAAATTTCTTTTCAGAAAAATAATTTAAATAGTTTCTTTTACCTTGATCAGATCTATTGTTTATGAGTATACTATGGGGTGCCAGCCAGCGAAAAATTACAATGCAAAGAATCATTCACCGTATCTTGAAAATTGTTTCTGAATTACTTGGAAAGTTCTAGCAGGGCTTATTGATTTTGTTATAACGTGTTGAGTTGGCTTGTTAGCTAAAAGTTACTAAGTTTGAGCGTGAAAGTTGTCCCTATGCTTGGCTTGTTGATTGGCTGGCTTTGCTTAATTAAGACGACTTTGGTATGGAGCCAAGCCAAGTGCCTATTCAATTTCTTTATTGGGGTCCATGGTGTTAAAGCTTCCAAAACGAGCATATTAGCTTGCTTATAGCCTGAGCTATTCCTGCACAACTTGGTTCCTATATGTACAGCCTCTGTTATTTTGCAGATCAAAAATAATGTAACTGCACTTGGGAGAGGTCTAGGTGAATTCTCTTTAGGAGATGAGCAAATCTTGGGAAGAATTAGCCAAATGATCATCCAAATACAAATTTGTTCTAGAAGAAAATATCAAGAACCAAAATTTATCATTCAGTAATGTTGTCATAAGGGCACGATGGTTTGAATGGAAATTTTCAGAGAGAGGACGACTAGTTTTAGGATGGAAAAAGTTGAAACATATTGGCATATTTGTATATAGTTGTTAGGATTGCCAAATGATTGCACAAAATTATCCATACACTGAGGCTTTCCATATACAACAAATATGCAAAAATATCGCTAGATGAATAAAAATAAATGTATCTATGAGAAAGCCCAAGTTGGAAACTACCCATCTAAATGTTATCTAGGAATAAATTATCATTGAATGATGTGTTATTTTTTGCCAAAACAAATAATGTGTTATTCTATTTCGCTATGACATGACTTCAACAGAGGAAAAGTAAAAACATGATAAAATGGGACACCTCATTTCTCTGTAAGGAAAAAAATAAAAAAAAAGAAAATTGTTATGCTACAGAGATAGATATGGAACTTTCAATTATATATTAATCCAACAACATATTGTTATGGCTCAACTTAGTCAAACAACTTTTTGGTCAACATGATATTCAAAGCGATGGGCTAAAGGCGGTCGCAGAGAAATAATAGAAAAGACTATAGCATGTTTTTAAGATTGTATTTGGGATGATTACTATATTTAGTATATTTTTTAAATTGATAATTCAGATTGTCAGATAATTTAGATTATTTTTTAAAAAATAATATGAATTATTAAGATGAGGGATGAATATTTAGATTATTAAATATTTGATAATCTGTCAATGATATGTTTAGACAAAATTATCATCATAAAAAAAGAATATAATATAATATAATATTATAATAATATTATAATAAAATATAATATAATATAATATAATAATAATATAATAATAATATATTATATTAATATTATAATAATATATTATAATATATTATAAATATAAATATATATTAGAATATAATATATATTATAATATATAATATATAATATATATTTATATAATAAATATAATAATATTATAATAATAATATAATATAATATTATAATAATATATTATAAAATATATTATAAATATAAATATATATTAGAATATAATATATTATATATAATATATAGATATATATATTTATTTATAATATATATTTATAAAATATATTTATATTTCATGCATGGGGTATGATTTTTAATAAATTTAATTTGAGCATATTTTAGAAATTTGATGTTATATTACCAGTAATCTGAATGTCATATCAAATATGTCAATTAAGATTCTCAATAATTTTACTATAACATTACCTATATACCAAATACAGTAATCAATATTACTGGCAATCTATTTAGATTGCAGGTAATTCAGATTATCACTATCTGATAATGCACTAAATGTAATCTAAAGGACTAATATAAGTCTATATGAGCCAACTCATTTCTGCGTGCATATAGAGCATCCAAACTATGAAAGGAGTCGAGAATGGAGGAAAAGCTCGTGGTAGAAGAGGGTTGGCTTTGTTATTTTTAATGGAGGGTTGGCTTTGTTAACTTCTTTGGTTTCTTTCATTCTACAAAAGTGCCATCAAATAGTTGAAATCCGATGTTATGGGAGGACGGCACCTTTAGTTCTATATTGATTGTGAGTAATGAAAAATTCTGACGTACATGGAATAGAATCTTCTCTCTTCTATGAGGCATCTTTAAAAAAATAAAAATCATGAAATCCTACGCCATATGCCAAAAATCGAAGCAAACAATACTTGCCGATCTTTGGTCCATGGGATCTACCTCCAACTTTTGGGAACACTCCAAGCTGTACGCTCACTCGATCTAGGCCTTGCATGGTTTTTGTGCATGGACATGTGGATGTTAATCCAAATCTAAAGTGGCCGAAACGAAGTGGGGGGAGATCAATAAATGCCAACCCTTAGAATTGTTTTGTTTACTATAAGGAAAAATGGAGGGCAATATCATTACCATAAGCTTAAAATCAGATACAGAACTTTTTTCTAAAACCAAAGGTCCATCAACGCTCCAGATAACTTTGGATCACTAGCACATGATGTATTTTCTCATAGAATTGAGAAACTTTCTCCATTTGTTCTGAAGGTTTTTCATTAAATTGTTAAAAGAAATAACATGAATGATTTCATGGGATAAGGGATGGAAGGGGCAAGAGGAGAGAAGAGACCTAAGGATACGAAGAGGACGAGAAGAACAAAGGGAGCCCAACAAGACTTCATCTTCATCCAACTGCTTGTTAGGGTCGCTTGGCACCAAGCACCAATGCTAAATGTTGTGCGGCAACAGCAAAGCCATATAAACAGTCCTTCCCCACTCCGAGCTGAAAACTTTTCTAGATGTGTTAGGTTGAGTTCAAATGAAGGAAACGATCTAAATTTCAAGTCTTGGCCTTTCTTTCTCTCTCTCTATCTCTTCTTCTTCTTCTTCTTGTTTAAATTTTAACATATGTATATAGATTTATAACTTCATCCAATTTGATCCAAGCTGTCCAGTAAATCACCATATTTAATTTAGGTTAATAAAAAAATGGATCTGACCCAAACTCCATCTAGTTCAGCAGAAAAACCCAAATCATATAAATCTTCTTCCCTTAACTCTAAATATCCTTCCTAATTCATTGAATTAACTCTCATTTAACTTAATTACTCTTTTTCATCTCAAGAACTACATCTTCTTTCATCTATTTTCACTTAATTATATTTAAGTATTCCTATTTCAATATTTGTTTTGGTGGATTCCTATTTATAATATTCTCAAGAATATCAAATATGTATTTAAAAAATCATAGTTAGTAACTTTAAGAATAATCAATTACTTTGATGATTTTGAATGAAAATTTAAGTTTAAGTTGGTTCTTTTATTTTATTTAATTTTTTAGTAACTTTATGTTTAATTATCAATTATTATATTTTATAGCTAGAAGCTTGTCTTAAATCATAAACATGATCCAATCCATCTTGGCTCGAGCCTAAATATTTTAAGTCGAGTCAAGGTCATACTTGATCCTGATCCACTACATAGTCATAAATATTATAGGATATGTGCTATACATCGATCATAGAGTATAAATATCCAACATTTTTCCAGCGAATAACTGATATAGAACTAAACATGGATCCTCACATACTTCTTCCATTTAAGCTCTAGTATTTTTGTCAGGCTAAGGATCCAAATCTGTGCATCATTCATAAACACCACGATCGACTTGTGGTCAACCTCAATAAACCCATACTACAATATGCCCTAGTTTATAGAGGCTATGGCCTAGGGATACTGCAGAATAGATTTATTAAGATTGATCAAGGACCGATTGTGTTATTTATAAATAAATGCATGGATTTAGATTCTTAGCCTGACAAGAAGCTGGGGCTTAAAATCGGGGAAGTATATGAGGATCTATGCTCGCGTATATTTAGTCTCATATTGGTTATTTGCTAAAAAAACTCAGATACTTATATAGGACTAAGGAATCGAAATAATACCTTCTACTAGCCTTTTTGGGTGAGTCCACCAATTATTACAGTATATCAAGTGAATGGAGTATTTTCCACAGAAAGGATTAGATATCTGTAAGTACTTAAAATTTATTCATGCTTATGCCTGAGGATCGATTTTGCATTTACAAGGATGTTGAGACACATAGTGATTTAATGGAATTCCTCTTTCATTGAGGTGAAACCTTATATGGACAATCCAGTGTGCTATCATAGTAAATAATAGAGACTAGAAATTCATCTCATAAAGCACTATTAGGGGTAAAGATATGAACTAGGTGCATAAGCTTGCTTGTGGTCCCTTAACTTGAAAGATAGGGCACCTTGTTGTACTCCAAAGGTCATCAAATTTGCGGTCAAACCTATATATTGACCATGATTTCATGAACTTTATCCTTGATAGAAAGTACATTTGCATATTGAATTTAGATATGTGTAAAGGTCAGCATGGTATGAATATTTGAATAGAGACATGGTCAGACATATTAAACCTAGTTGGGTTGTAACTTAAAGGTTTTAAAAGTAAATACTTTATAAAATTATAATAGTCAATAAGTAATTATTTTCAAAGAAAATTTTCAAGAGCAATTTTCACACAAGGATATCTAATATATGATTCAGGGTTTTAATATAATGGACTATAAAACTTTATGGCTAAAGATCTGACAATGCTATAGTTAACGGTCATACAGGGTTATTAAAATGATGGGAGATTGAATTATAGGATATAGCTTATGTAAGAATAGAGAAATTAATTTGTTTCATCTTGGTCACTAGGAGATTCCTTAATGCAATATAGATTCGATGTCCCCATGCTGGACCATGTAGCTAACATATGACTATGTAGACCTAAAGGAAAGGTCTTTAGTGAGCATGAACTTGACTTGACCTATCCCAATAACATATCTAGCATGTGCCATCTATTTTCAAGTCATTTGGCATAAATTCTGGTTGATAATTCTCTAATAGATAAGATAAAAAAAGATCCATTTTTAATTGCAGAACAAATCATAATACTTGAGAAATATTTTGGACATAGAGATTGGACTAGGTTATAATTAGATCAAGTAACATTAGACCTAGGTCAACTCTAGTCCACTTGAATGGGATCCAAATAGAGTGATAAACTGGGGAAGGTGGTTGCTGCCTGGCTAGATATAGTGCCAAAAGAGATGTATCTAGAAATGAATAGGGTGGCCCTAGGGCTGGAGTAGTTTCCTTCTAAAGCACCTCCTAGAGGTATTAGGCATGCATTTTATAGAAAAGGATGACCACTATGGCCGATGCACCCCACCCCAATCTTTGTTCCTCCCAATATGGAGCCCAACTTGGACTACTTATGTAAGAGGGGTATGGGTAGAGTGCCAATACTCCATCCCTCTCTCTCACATCTAGTTAGGGGTTTGGTGTGACTAGTATATAAACACTAGTGCCTCTCCTCTATATATAAGAGAAGCATTCTAGGGCTTCTAACACACTAAATAATTCACAGTGACCAAGATGTATAAAGAGAGGATTGGCACAAGGCTAGGGTTCTTCCTTCTCTAAGAGTAGTGGGAGAAAGAGAAAGCTTGAAAGATAAGCTTATCTTGGAGAGCATCCCTTTGATTTGTAGTTGCTAGAAATTTAAAAATAAAATCTAGTTGCATAGAGCATCCTTTTCGAATAAGATATATGTTGTAGGTGTGCACTATCATTAGTATCCCAAAGTGGCCATGAACTTAGGTAGAGGAAGAAGATACAACCTATGGTTTGTAGACCTTTATTATACCATTGAAATGTTGGGCCACATGTACTCTATTTTGAAGTGACGTGGTGCTAGGAAGCCTTTCTTTAGGTTACTTTCATAAACAAAGAACTTTCTAGTGCACTTGGTCTTTCAAACCCCACCAAAATACCCATATATATTGGCATTGAACATCATACTTCTATGAACCTCTTGGACCTTGACAAAAGTGCTAGAATTGAGGCCCTAAAATAAATGATTTTCTCCTTTCGTTGTTGCTTGAGGTATGCTAAGAATAAGGATGTAGATATATAAAGGAAATCAATGAAGTAGCAAGATCTAATAAGTCTTGGGGTCACATTTGTCGAACGTTGCAAGGGGATGTCCAACGAATCTGATCAATTCCACTCTCCTCCTCCATGGAACTAGATCATTCATGACACCTAGTTGATAGCTTGCTCCTACTCGTATTTGCAATTATCTAGTTTAAGTTCTAATCGAGCTTTAAAATACTTATGTCTTTATACAAGTAACAAGCTTCCTTCTCCTAACTTCATAAGGATAAAAGATGGAATTCATATGTTGAAAAATGATCTATAATTGGTGAATACAAATGCAAAGTTGGTTGATCAGCCTTTCTTTTAGCATCATAAGTCTAATAGATCTTTTGTGTGGAGTATTTATTGCATCCTGAATTGTGCGTTGCTATTAGACTTGCGACTTATATGATACGAGTAAGGAGTTGTCGATCGATACAAAAAATGCGCATTTGCACAATAGTGATGGATTGGAGGGAGAAAGCATCCAAGCTTCAGAAGCAAAAGTAAATTGGTAAGGAATGTTATTGACCATATGATTGTCATCTTAGAAAATGATCATAGATGATCCTATATTTGACGAGGATACATGGTGCTTTTATTTTGGTTTGTAAGCTAAAAGAAGATATAGCTTTTGGATGATTTCTATGAACTTATATGAAAGTTAATGTTAATTTGACAAGCCACTTTTTGTTAAGTTAATGATGGTCAGCTCGAATGTTTTTTGGGCACCATGGTGAGAAAAAGAGACCTGGTGCCACTTGAGCATGATAGCAAGAGGAAGGTGCTAACTAAAGTGAAGGACAACATATGGAAAGTTGTTTATTATAGACTATTTTAAGTTGACTTCTATTATATAACTAATGTTTTGTTTGTGCTCATCCTATTAACCTTGTAAGTAAAGAAAATTTTGTACATTTGATATTGAATTATAATTGGATTGTGCTATAGGATCATCATCTTCTTCTGGACTGAATCCACTCACTGCATTATTGTAGCTTCTACCATACAAGTCTATCATTTTCTTTGGCTTTGATTGATGCCTTTATTTGGTTTCCATCAAAATTTTGTTTAGGACCAGATAGAAAGGCTTGGGTTTTATCACAAGTTGGGGATACATTTAAGAACTTCGAGCATAATCTATATTGCACTCATTTCTATGCAGAGAAACACTATAACAAAACTCTTCTTTGTGGCAATTAATTAGAGGCAAAAGCCTAATTATCACAAATATAATTTAAGATATCAAAATTTAGTGACAAATAAAAATAATTATCGTTAATATCTATTTTTTATCGATAAATATATAAATTATCATTATAAAATATATTTATACCGACATTTATAAGTAATTGTCATTATAAATCATATTTATACTAACATTTATAAAAAAATACCATAATTTATTTATTATTCTTTTTATTATTTTTTTATCCATGTATCTTTTTATTTTTTTCCACCAATTTCATGCTTATTCTTTTTTTGTTTTGTGCGTGGACAATATTTTTTTCGCTTTAACTCAGCCTTGTGCGCTCTTACTTCCTTCCTTTCTCTTAAGTTCATCCCTAATAGTAAAATCTTCGTGCCCTAACTGCTGCTCTACTTATCGTTCATCGCTATCGATCGTCTTGGCCGATCTTGCCTCATCCAAAAGTTAGCTTCCATCTTCTCGACTCCTTTCTTTTTCATCTTCTTTCTCTATCTTTCTGGCTGTTCCTCTCTCTCCTATCTTTTATCTTCCCTCCCATTCTTCTTGCACTATAAGAAAAAATATATTATTGGCTAAAATATAATTTTATTAAAAAAATATTTCTTACCAATCAAATTATAACTATTTATAATAAAAAATATATTAATATTATTTTAGATGTAAAGAATTGGTAATTATCTTTTTATTTTGATCGAAAAAATATGACATACTAATCTATCAAAATTATTGACGATCAATTATCGATAGTCATAATTTTTTTAACTAAAATTTTGATAGCTGAAATTATTAGCGATCATTGAATTGTTAAAATATTTTAATATTTTGATTTTTTCACACTCGCCACCAATTAGGAATAAATTGGCGCACAACTTAAGCACCAAGATCCTGGTGCAACTTCCATTCCTTCGGTCCCTCTCTCTCTCTCCCCCCTCCATCCCTTCCCCCTTGCCTCTACCTCACTTTTTTTTCTTTTTTTTCTTAAATTAGAGTCTCCTCCATCCATCCCCGTCCATCTCACTACCATCGGCGGTATCAAAAAGCACTTCCATTGTGGCATCGGTAGCCACTCCTACGATTGCAGCCGTGTCCTCTCTCGTTGAGTGTGTCCTCCTAGATTTTTTTTTATTTTCTTTTTCAACGTCGATGCGGGAGAGAGTGGACTAGAGCGGACGGAAGAGGCCAGCGTTGGAGCGGGCATGATTGAGGAGTTGGGAGGACCGATGGAGGAAGAGGAGATGGTGGTTGAGGTCGGGGTGCTGGGAGAGGAGGGACTCGAGTCGGACATCAAGACCGCACTGGTGGATGCGCTCATGGAGGAAGGGGGGTAATGGCATCGATGTCAGAACCCTGAGCGGTGAGAGCGCTGCCCATTCTTTATCTATTTTCCTCTCACCCCCTCCCCTGCCTCCTCTCCTTAAACTTTACTTTTTTTAATCTCTATTCGATCGATCGAGGCCTAGGGTTTCCTCCTCTTCATCTATGAATGAACTCCAAACCTCTCCCTTGCTCCCACATCTCCCTCGTTCGTTTCCTCTTCGTGTGGCCAGCCACCTCTCCTCTTCATATGGCCAGCCACCTCTCCCTCGCTCCCACTCCCTCGTTCATTTTCTTGCCATCGGAAAAATAAATATAAAATGAAAGAAATCTTTTTCTTCAGAAAATTTTTCTCAAAATGTTGAAATACATGGCAAATATTTTTCAGAATAAAAATGGAATGTTTAAATTAGAAACTTTCTCTATTTTTTTAAAAATATATATAAGGGAGGCTTAGAAGGTAGCCACCTAGCTTTTATCAAGGACTGACTCTTTCCTCCCATTCTCGCGATCGGGGAAGCTTTTTTTCTACTTATTATTTTTTTCCTTCTATTTTTCTCCAGGTCCGGAGTGCTTCGAGCTGAAGGTAAATCCTAGTTTTTTCTACTTTCAATATCTTTAACTATGCATCTATTCCTCATCTTCATGAAATTTTCAGATTTTAAATGCTTGTAAGACGGATCTTTTAGATTCTCGGAGTGTGGCCACTGCTATTGTTTTTTTGTGACATTAGTGATACTTATATTTGTGTGGAATTCTTTTATGCTTCTGGGTGTTATTTTGTTGGATGGTAGGAGCTTAAGTGAATTTCTTTTTATTTATAGGATATTCCAGTGGGTTTTTAAAAAGCTTTGGTGTTTGCAGTGCATTCTAGTAGTTCTCATGCTTCATTCCTTGGATTGTCACTCCGATTTTAGTTACCGAGTAGGTAACTCTCAATGGTTCTTAAAGACAAACTAAAAATTTCTTTCAAGGTAATGTGTAAGCTAGGTTAGACTTCACAACCTCTGAGGTTCATTAATCATTGTCAAGCTATTATGGAAAAGCTAACTCTTTTGTTCTTTCTCAATCGTGGAATTTTCTTTGATACTTTTCCAAGGGTTCGAAATTGAAATAAAAAGGACTATGAGATAATTTTACTGGCATTTCCTCATATGGTTGCTGCCTTTCTATTATCATCAGATCAAGCTCTGCAACAATAGCCATATTGGAGAGCATAGGCATCTTTACTTTTCTAGATTGAATATTGCCATGGTTAGACCTCCAGAACTAAACATGCCTTCATAAAAAATCAAATTTAACATTAGCTTTTTACTGTAATCTAACAAAACTGATGGTCAAACATAGAACAAACATTATACATATGTAAAATTTATCCTTTAAAAAAGGTCTAGAAGAAAAAAGCCTATAGGAAATAGGCTACACAATAAGTAAACAATCCTCCCTTGATATCCCTGTACCACCTACCCAACTTTAGTTGAGACATATAAATCAAATTATAAAAGATAGCAGGATGAATAGTGCACAAAACTTTACAAAAATTTAAGCATGTACACTAGACTGGAAGTGCATTTACAGACAACGAACGAGGTTTAATAATTTAATTGTATGATTAATTTGAGTCGATGGAGCATAAACATTGGATAGATAATCAAGCTGAGTGTTGATGCTTCGTTATTTCTCTTGCTTTCCCTGCCTAGCAAGCCGACAGACATGTTGCTATTTCCACTACCATTACCATCACTTCTCTCCGTCGTTGGTGTTTCTAATGTTCTCGCTTTTGCCTAATGATAAGAGTGCCCCGGATCTCGTCCAGCTCGATGGTCTTGGAATAGACCATATGATCAGACATTAGTCAGTTAAGATGATATATGAAATGGAGTCTATGCAGTTATTCTAATTCCACAATAACCAAGGGCAGAAGCCAATAGAATATGAAGTAGTTAATGTTGCGATTTCAAAATAAAAGTGAGTCATAGATGTCATACAGAATTTCATAATAGATGTATAATAACATGGGTATCACTAAGAGAGAGAAAAATAGAAACTACAGGCTAAAGCCAGAAATTTGTGACAACATATATAGACAAATGGTGTCATGAAAATAGATAGGAGAGGGGAAAAAGATTCTTCCATCATGTATACTTACAATTTCACAAGAAAAATTCGGATAACCAGTAAAACTTGCCTGTTCTCAGAAAAACTAGTAAAACCTGCTGTTATACTAATGAATAATGCAAGTTTTGGGGTGCAACTCATAGCTCACTTAACTAGCCACACAAAGTAACCACCTTCCATGCTAATTTACTTCTTTAATGATTATCACTCCACGTGTCATGGTTGCATAATCCTGAGTATATTAGATAAACCATCTCTTGCTGCCTCATGGTTGATTTGCTATTTTTTGTTTTTTTTTTAATTTACTCTTCTTTTTTTCGCTTTGAGAATGCAAGATAATTGCTAGGTATTGTCATTACGTTTAGATACTGGCACATATAATATACCAACTTTGTCAGTGGAGGTTGACCTGATATCGTTATTAAACTATTATGAGTTGTATGGAGATTTTAGACCCACTTGGATGCTTTTTTTTTTACTTCAAATTTGTTATTAGTAGTTAATGTTGTCATGGACCGTAAAATACTTGAAAGGGCTACTTGTTAGTAGCTTTTTAATATCATATATTTGAGTGAAATCGAAGAATTTTTTTGATCTATATTATAGATTACAAGTAAATTATTTTGTTTGACGCGCTGCCATCTCATGAAAATAGTGAGTAAAATAGTGGATTTTATTTTTTTGTATCATTTTTCAGTCAATTGATGACATATATCATTATTGAATAATAATCTCACTGTTTACTGCTAATTTTTCTCACTGATTAATGATCTTACCGTTTGCTTCAAATGGTGGATTTTGTTCCTTGTGTCATATTTTTTATAAAGAAAGATTCTAGACAAATGCGCATGTTGGTGCAGAAACTGATCGTCGCCGAAGGTCGCTGGAGTCGAGGCCGCCGAGGTCGCCACCGGAGACCTGCAAAACAAAATCCCGTCCGGAGCCGGTGGGGGGTGGCTCCGGCAGGACCCTCCGACGCTCAAGTCAGCTCTGGCCAACAATAATGGAGTGCTCGGAATGAGTTCCGGAGCTTAGAGAAGAGGAGAAGAGCTTAGAGATCAGAGAGCTTAGAGATCAGAGAGCTTAGCCTTAGTGTGTCGGGAGGGTCCTTTATATAGTGGAGCTTGATGGTGACAACTGCAGCCGCGTGCTGGCGGACCGCTCGAGGTTCGGCGGAGTCAGTCTCACGGGATGGTGCCGTGTGCGGCGGATTGAGGGTGACAGCCATCGCCGCCTGACAGTGGGTCGGCGGATTGAGGGTGACAGCCATCGCCGCCTGATGGTGATGGTTGCAGAGCTTGCCAAATGAAGGGTTGAAGGCCTTCGTCGTGTGCCCATTTTGGAGGAGTTCGGGCTCCTGAAGAGGAAGATAGGAGGGAGTTCGGCACCCATAGGCGTCTGACTGGAGATATGCAGCTAAGGCTCGTCCGCTGAAGAGTTCGACTGCTGAGAATCCGAAGCTCGGCCGTTTGGGGTTCGGCCGGCTGTTGGACTTCGGCTAAGGCTGGGACACTTGAGAGTTCGGTAGGTGCTCGGTCGGCCGAAGTTCGATGAGGGCGACCGCTGAGGAGTTCGGCCGAGTAACGACTGCTGAGGAGTTCGGGCTCCTGAGTGACGACCGCTTGGGGATTCCGCTAAAGCCCGTCCGCTGAGGAGTTCGGCCGCTGAGAGGACTTCATTGAAGCTCGGCCGCTTGGAGTCGGTCCGAAGGAGTTCGGCCGCTTGGAGTCGGTCCGAAGGAGTTCGGCCGCTGAGAGGACTTCATTGAAGCTCGGCCGCTTGGAGTCGATCCGAAGGAGTTCGACCGTGGGGAGTCTGAAGGAGTTCGGCCGTGGGGAGTCCGAAGGAGTTCGGCCGCCCAGGAAGTTCGGTCTCGACGCTGGGAGTCCGGGAGAAGCTCGGGAGCTGACCAGTTCGGCCTGCTGGAAGGAGCTCGGCCGCTGGGAGTTCGGCTGAAGCCCGTCTGCCGAAGCTCTTCCGCGGCTACTGGTTACATTGGGCTGAGCGTCGGGCCGGGCTTCGGCAGGAGCGGGATTTATCCCCAACAGTAGCCCCCCCACTCCCGAGTTCAAAAATTGAAGGAAGGGAGTACCAAAACAGGCGACTGCCGAAGTCTTCTTCCAGGCTCCGCATTTGTTGCAGCTGAAGCTCGGGGGAGGTCTCATCTCCAGCCAATATTGACGCTGAAGTTGAGGCTGAGGCTTGGGGGAGACCTCATCTCCAGTCGATGTTTGGAGTTGAAATGGAACTCGTTTCCAGCTAAAGTCGATGAAGCTGATGTTGAAGCCGAAGTAAATCTCGCCTCCTACGGTCGAGGTCGGATTTGAGCTCCTCGGGGGCGACATTGTCTTCATCAGCTGAAGTTGACTCGAGGGAGACCTCCTCTCTTGCAGCCGAGGTTGAAGTGCGCGCTCGGGGGAGATCTTATCTCCTGCAGCCGAGCTTCTTCGGGGGAGATCTCGTCTCTAGCCGAGGTTGGTGCTCGCGTTAGGACGAGGTTCTCCTCCTGTTCCTAACCGAGGTTGTTCACGGTCGCTCAGGAGAGATCTTATCTCTAGCCGAGGTTGATTCGGTTGCTCGGGAGAGATCTTATCTCTAGCCGAGGTTGAAGTGCGCGCTCGGGGGAGATCTTATCTCCTGCGGCCGAGCTTCACTCGGGGGAGATCTTATCTCCTGCAGCCGAGGTGAGACCGCGCGCTCGGAGAAGATTTTATCTCCTGCAGCCGAGCTTCCCTCGGGGGAGATCTTATCTCCTGCAGCCGAGGCTTGCCGTAGTCTTTAAGGCTCGATCTCGAGTCTTGCTCTCGTCAGGACGGGGTTCCCCTTCTGTTCCTAATGGGCTGTGGGGGCGCATGGGGACCGTCGTCCTCGCCTCTTCCCCATCTCGTTTTAGGTGAACGAGGCCTTCGACCTTGCTCGCGTTAGGATGAGGTTCTCCTCCTGTTCCCAACGGGCTGTGGGGGCACATGGGGACCGTCGTCCTTGCCTCTCCCCCCATCTCGTCCTTTGTGGACGGGGCCTTCGACTTTGCTCACGTTAGGACGAGGTTCTCCTCCTGTTCCCAACGGGCTGTGGGGGCACATGGGGACCGTCGTCCTCGCCTCTCCCCCCATCCCGTCCTTGGTGGACGGGGCCTTCGACTTTGCTCACGCTAGGACGAGGTTCTCCTCCTGTTCCTAGCCGGCTGTGGGGGCACATGAGGACCGTCGTCCTCGCCTCTCCCCCCATCCCGTCCTTTGTGGACGGGGCCTTCGACTTTGCTCACGCTAGGACGAGGTTCTCCTCCTGTTCCTAGCCGGCTGTGGGGGCACATGAGGACCGTCGTCCTCGCTTCTCCCCCCATCCCGTCCTTTGTGGACGGGGCCTTCGACTTTGCTCACGCTAGGACGAGGTTCTCCTCCTGTTCCTAGCCGGCTGTGGGGGCACATGAGGACCGTCGTCCTCGCCTCTCCCCCCATCCCGTCCTTTGTGGACGGGGCCTTCGACTTTGCTCGCGCTAAGACGAGGTTCTCCTCCTATTTCTAACGCGGCTGACTGCTTCTTCCCTGTCATCGCATAGTTTTCGCATCCAGAAATGATTTTATTGAGAGGGGAGAGTTTTACCGAGGAGAAGCTGATCGTAGCGCATTTCCGTTCGAGGGTTGTCGGGGTGTTGTTCCTCGGAGTTCCCTCGGGCAGCAAGTCCCGTCCGGACGACCTCCTCTATCTCATGCCGGCCTTCTTAATTTGGAACATGCTTCTCTTGACTTTGTCGCTGGGGACGACAATCACCGATGTAGCTAGCTCCTAGCTCCTCCCCGGGGTGGCGTTGATGACGCCGCGAGGCGGCCGACCTTCTTGTCTTTTCCAGTTACGGCAGCGCCTATAGCCGATCTTCTCCTGCTTCAGACCGACGTCGGAGGAATTTATCCCGTCGTCCCTTTTTGACGAGCTCTCCAATCTCGTCTTGGAGCTGAACGTATTCCTCAGTGTCGTGGCCGTGGTCGCGATGGTAGGGGCTTTACTTGCCTCGCGCACGTTTGGGGAGGCCGTAGTCCTTCAGGTCTTGGCGGCTGGCTCCTAACTTCGCCGAGGATTCGAGTTAGAGGAGCTGGTCGTAGCTGCGGAATCTTTCGGGAGGAGGATTTCTTCGCGCCCTTCTGTCGGGGCTTCCTTTGCGGTGAGCTCGAGAAGTTCGGGCTTCGCTTGCGTGGAGCTTCATTCCGCTTTCCCGCGAAACTTTCCGTGGGAGAACTTCATGCTTCTTTGTCCGGACTTCCCTGCTCGCAGAGAGGGGGTCGGCTTTGCTTGCCCGAACTTTATCGCACCTCCCGTGAATTCGTTGTGGCGACGTACTTGAGGGGGAGTTCGGCCTCGATCGCCCTGGGGCGGTCTCGAGCGCGGCCGAACTTCACTTGGGTGATCTGCTGCGGAGTTCGGAGTCCCTGATGCCGAACTTCATTCCGCGGGGGGGCTTCGTTCCGTCCTTGCCGGCGCCGAACTTCATTTGGAGGTTGAGCTGAGGAGTTCGGCTTTCCACTGAACTTCATTTCGCCTTGATGACGAGCTTTGGGGGGAGCTCGGCTTTTCTTCGAGCCGAACTTCATTCCTCTTTCCCGCGAGACTTGCCGTGGGAGAACTTCCCGCTGCTCTTGTTCGGACGAGTTCGGGCGAGCTCGAGGGGAGCTCGGCTTTTCTTGCCCGAACTTCGTTCCGCCTCCGGTGAACACTTTGTAGGTGGTTCCTTTGGGGGACATACTGGAGCGTGAGTTCGACCTCACTTGCACCGAACTTCGTTCCGCTTTCCTGCGAAAGCTTCCGCGGGAGGACTTCATACTTCTTTGTCGGAGCTTCCTCGATGACGGGCTCATGGGTGGGTTCGGCCTTCCTCGCGCCGAACTTCATTCCGCTTGGTGGGGGAACTTCTGCTCTCCGTTTCTCTCTTCGGGGGCGAATTGGGCTCTTCCTTAAGGCTGATTCCTCGCGCCCTCATGGCGGGCTTGCTGGTGGAGTCGCTACGGAGGCTGCTGTAAGCCTGCAACGCCTCCTGAGGCCACGGATCTGTCGGACAAGCAGGCCGAACTGCTTCACATCCACCGCGGGCGCAGTGGAACCTAGGCCGCCGGGGCTGAAGCAGGAACAGACGGGCCTGGACGGATCGGATGCGGAGGCCGCGAGCGACCGTGCCGAAGCTCTCCGGGGTGGCATTTTCTCTTCGGAAGAGAAAAGGAAGATCTCCAAAGAGGGAAGAGAAGGGTCGCCGAGCACTCCTTTAAGAACAAGGGAACCTTGAAGGTTCAGGCCCTCCTTCTAGCGCCAATCTGTTGGTGCAGAAACTGGTCGTCGCCGGAGGTCGCTGGAGTCGAGGCGCCGAGGTCGCCTCGGGACCTGCAAAACAAAGTCCCGTCCGGAGCCGGTGGGGGGTGGCTCCGGCAGGACCCTCCGACGCTCCAAGTCAGCTCTGGCCAAAGTAATGGAGTGCTCGGAATGAGTTCCGGAGCTTAGAGAAGAGGAGAAGAGCTTAGAGATCAGAGAGCTTAGAGATCAGAGAGCTTAGCCTTAGTGTGTCGGAGGGTCCTTTATATAGTGGAGCTTGATGGTGACAACTGCAGCCGCGTGCTGGCGGACCGCTCGAGTTCGGCGGAGTCAGTCTCACGGGATGGTGCCGTGTGCGCGGATTGAGGGTGACAGCCATCGCCGCCTGACAGTGGGTCGCGGATTGAGGGTGACAGCATCGCCGCCTGATGGTGATGGTTGCAGAGCTTGCCAAATGAAGGGTTGAAGGCCTTCTGTGTGTGCCCATTTCGGAGGAGTTCGGGCTCCTGAAGAGGAAGATAGGAGGGAGTTCGGCACCCATAGGCGTCTGACTGGAGATATGCAAGCTAAGGCTCGTCCGCTGAAGAGTCGGCTGCTGAGAATCCGAAGCTCGCCGTTTGGGGTTCGGCCGGCTGTTGGACTTCGGCTAAGGCTGGGACACTTGAGAGTTCGGTAGGTGCTGCGGTCGCCGAAGTTCGATGAGGGCGACGCTGAGGAGTTCGGCCGAGTAACGACTGCTGAGGAGTTCGGCTCCTGAGTGACGACCGCTTGGGGATTCCGCTAAAGCCCGTCCGCTGAGGAGTTCGGCCGCTGAGAGGACTTCATTGAAGCTCGGCGCTTGGAGTCGGTCCGAAGGAGTTCGGACCGTTGAGTCGGTCTGAAGAGAGTCGCCGCTCAGATGGTCATTGAAGCTGGCCGCTTGGATCGATCCGAGGAGTTCGACCGTGGGGAGTCTGAAGGAGTTCGCCCGTGGGGAGTCCGAAGGAGTTCGGCCGCCCAGGAAGTTCGGTCTCGACGCTGGAGTCCGGGAGAAGCTCGGAGCTGACCAGTTCGGCCTGCTGGAGAGCTCGGTCCTGGGAGTTCGGCTGAAGCCCGTCTGCCGAAGCTCTTCGCGGCTACTGGTTACATTGGGCTGAGCGTCGGGCCGGGCTTCGGCAGGAGCGGGATTTATCCCCAATACGCATTTTCATAATTAATATATTATTTATGGCTTGATTTCTATCCTTTAGATATGTTTGCATTATTTAACTTAGTGTAATATATTTATGTGTATATTGTATAAAGTAGAAATGTATGCGCCTCTTCATTATTTTTTTTTTTGAATTATAGGATGCTAATTATTATGGATAATCATAAACGAAGAGATAGATGGAGTTGTTGATAGAGTTAGTAAGACTTACTTGATGGGTAGAGAGTTTTTCCTCAATTCAGCATTCAAGTTCTGGATCTATTGATGGGACAATTTCCTTCAACTAACAAAAAATTGATCTTTTTAATGGATTTATTTGCAACGAAATTTTTTTATTGCAAATAAAAGGTCATATTAACGAATCTCTCTC